>JBBPFQ010000118.1:4253780-4266115 GCA_037974815.1 Kaempferia elegans | reverse complement strand
ACAAAATTATTCAACCTAATATTAAAAAAATATCTTATTAATTAGTGAAGGGTAAGTACTCTAGTCCCTTATATAAAAACAAATGAGACATATAAAATTGTCAATTATAAACTAGAAAAAAAATTGATAGAAAAAAATTAAGAAGACCAACGCAATAGAAATTCATTTGGATTCATGTCCATAATATAGCTTATACATCTTCTCAAACGACCGATTAAAAGTATCTGAAAAAGAAACAATACTTACACCGTATTTATTGATGAAAAAAAATTATGACAATGCCCTAAAAAGAAAATTAAGTGTATGATAAAGATGTGACAAGAATAAAAACCACATGTAGATTAACTGAAGTGTTTTGATAAGGTTATATGAAAGATAAACTTTAAGTCCATACCTTTTTATATGATCATTGACTGACACATCCAAGATACATTATCATGGTACATATTATTTGTAGATGATATTATTTTGGATGATGAGACATGAGTAAATGTCAGACTTGAATCATAGCGAAAAACACTAAAAATAAAAGGTTTTAAGTTTAGTAACAATATGTGTGGAATTTAAGTTTAGTAGTATTAAATATAACAAGACAATTGTTAAACTAAGAAATAATAAGTTACATCTAACTGAGAGCTTAGTATATATGATTAATTTTTACAAAAGGATAAAGTGGTTAATAGAGATATTTATATACGATACAAGCAAGATGATTAAAATGAAGGAGGGTGTTAAATGTTCTTTGTGATAGTAAGATACTTCTATAGTTTAAAGGGAAGTTTTATAAAATGATGGTTAGATCTAGCATATTATATGAAGTAGAATGTTATGCTATGAAGCAAAACACGAATAAATGAAAAGAACCGCAGAAATGAGGAAGTTAAGGTGAATATGTAGATATATGAGAATGGGCATGATAAGTAACGAGAATATTAAAGTAAAAGTCGGGGTTATACCTATTGAGAAAAAACTTCAAAAGATGCATTTAAGATGATATGGACAGATATTATGCGTCCAATAAATGTCCCAAATAGATGATATGAAATTATGATAAATACACATTAATGAAAAAAGAGGAAGATCAAAGAAGATTTAGCTAAAATTCATTTAAATATAAATGATGATATAGTAGGTCGAGCTTAATGGCGTGGGAGGATCCATATAACTAATCCCACTTAGTGGATAAAGCTTGGTTGTTGTTGTTATTTAATGGATTTGTTGATATAGTAGAATTTAAGTCATATTAAAGTTAACTAATATTAAATACATTTACAACAACCATAGTTTGAAATTTATATTATATTGAGCAATGCGATCAAAATATATAGTTTTAGTAAATTACCAAAAAAAAACGAGTAATTAACACGAGAAATGTCTTCTAAATCACTTGTGTTGACTATAGTGACGCCCTACACCCCTTAGTAACAAGCATCAAGATGAATTCAATTAATGTTTGTTATTATTTTATAGCATGTGTCACTGCAACCAATGTTAGAACTGTATCATTCAAGATGGGATAGAAAGTTCGCCATGAAATGTTATTTTAACTTTGCTTATAAAATATAATTGCCTTTCTTCTTTATCACTTTTCTTATTCCACCTTTAATTCATCACCGACACAATACATCAACAGACACACTCGTTCTTGCCAAAAACTAAACTTAGACCCAACTTGAAGCCTAGACCTTAACTACAACAATTATGATAAGTATTAATATTAATAGCTAAAATTAATAATAAAATCATTGTAATTGAAGTCATTATTAAAATTCATAAATATTATATTTAAGAAATTTGTTAATTAGTAGAGGTTAAGATAATAATTAAGTCAACTAATATTAAACATATAATAAGTTAATTGGATTATATTAATCTATTTTTTTAATATAGATGTATGAGGTACAATTTAATCATACTAATTTCCCTACGATCACCCAAATCAAGCTACAATCCTCTCCGTTTTCACAATTCCAATCACTATAAAAGCCTCTTCTTCCTTTTACTTTCCATTAATAGCAATTACAACTAGTCCCAAACATCCCTATCCCTACCCATGTGACATTTGCCCCAATGTTAGTTGGCTCCTCTACCTCACTCTAGTGGTATGAGCCATTGTTTAAAATCTTGAATCGTATCGGAGTTTCGGTCTATGACTGAAATGATACTGTTTTGGTACCGTATTATATCGTGCCAATATGGTTTACATATTTTTTTTAATATAAAATATATTAACTTAAAATAAAATATGTAATATAAATATTTAAAAATAAATATATATATATATATATATAATGAATTTTTAAATAAAGAAAACAAAATATAGATAGATAAATACAAAATTATTATATATTTTTAGAATTAAAATATATAATTAATTAGATAGTTTTATTAGGGTTTAATTATGCTTCTTTGGATTATCCCTATCATAGTTAAGAGTTGATTGAGATAATCAACTTACGCAAGCCTTCTGTTGTGACCATGGGGGTCATGTGACGCCTCTGCAGCTACAACTAGGTCTGGTGTCATGTCAATGTCGGTCGGCATGTGAAACGAAATGTTTTGCTCGTTTCAACCGGCTCGGCAGGATATTTTAATCCATGGTATGAGCCACAAAGTCCACAACCTGTACGTTTCTTCTTCCTTTTGTTTAGTCTCCTGCTACGTTTCTTCTCCTCTCAATTTTCATAAATGAGTGTGGCTCATTTGACAATATTTTTCACACAACACACGATACTGGAGGGTTGTATGCTAAGTCCTACTAACAAAGACATAAACATAAAAGCTAGATGTTTTTATGATGGCCAATAATCTTTTGATAAGAACTAGAAACTAAACATCACTTAATGAAAGTTGCAGAGAAAAGACAGTTTATTTCGTTCTAAAACGTGGAATTAGCTTGCAAAAGCAATCTGATTGGAGTAATTCTTGCAACTTACTCATGTACTCAGGAAAGCATGCTGTTCAGAGTATTGCATAATGAGGTTATAGTTATAATGAGTTCAGTCCTTATTGGTATTTAGGTCTAGGGTTTCAATATTGAGTCCTGCATATACAAGTAATTATTCCACTACAAATATGCAGTAGAATATTTCCTTCCCTAAACATAAGATGGTTCAAAGAACACATTCTACTGTTAGGGTTCTCAAAAGAGATAATCCCTTTTGGGTATGACCACCGCTGACAACATTGTAGTTGCTTGTTGCCTTCCTTCATCTCTCCATCCCTTCACTATCTCACATCATTGTATTGTTCTTTTGTCATGAAACCACAATCTCATCATAAGTCCCACCTCTGAATCAACTGTCCTTTACATAGAGACGTCTCCTCTTGAGAGTACCTACCGATGTAAGTCTCTCCTCCATGCAAGCACAACACACAAACACCCCATGCAAACCTCACCTCCATGTTGTGAGATTCTTCACATGTTGAAACTCCTTTGTGCATTCCCTTTGTGATACCACTCCAGGCCTTCCTTCATGGTTTTGAATATGAGATTTCTTCATCGAGTACCCTGTGTTGTTGTGATGTCTTTCTGTGCACATGGAAAAAACTTCTTGCATTTGCAACATTACATTCACAGTCAAGCTATCTCCTCTCCATCACTAATCAATACACATTTAGGCTACATTTGTGTTGACGCTCTTCATGACTCATGATTCCAGTCCAAACACATCATATTTGACACAAAGCTTTATAAAATTTGGGCACTATATCTCCTAGATCTGAGATCCTTCTCAACCTCTGACCTTTTGTTTGCAGCATCAACTACCACACCACCAGATGTGACAGTGATATCCTCATGCAATGTTCATATGCGATCCACATATTTTGTTCCGCACTCTAAATGAGCAAGCAATAATCAACTTCACCTTCTCAACTCCTTTGATGAGGCAACCTTTCTGCAATCCTTGCTACCAATTATCACAATTTCATCACCATAGAGCTAGGGTTGCATTCACAATTGGTCTACCAGCAGAATCTCTAGCATTGTCCAAAATTAGAGGCCTCCTTTGTAATAACATGCCTCAGCTGCAACATTTTCTTTAGCCCTACAATTTTCATTTATTCTGGCTCTGCTTGTGAACTACTAAGCTTGTTACTTCTTTAAGTTTGTCACTCAATAACTATAATTATAAGTCCTTTTTGGCAAAGTCTCCGGTTCAGTGGTTTAGTGGACAAGCACAACACTAGTTATTGGCTTGTTGGTCAGCCCTCCTGGTTTGATTAATCCATGTGACTCACTCGCCATGCTTAATTGGCCTTCTTGCTCGATGCAATTGATCCCACCGGGCTGCCTACTAGGTCCAGTCAATCCACTTGTCCATCTAACTCGATTGACTTGTCAAACCCATTTGGTTGGTCACTATGCTGAATGGATATAGGTACGGGTATTGTATCGAATATGGTACGGGTATTGTATCGAATATGATATGGATGCAGTGATACAGTAAATTTTGAAAATATAAGATACGATATGGCTAGAATACGACAATCATAATATATAAATATATATAGTATTGGAAGATCATAAAAGATGATCAAAACTGAGAATGAGTGGCAACTGCACAATAGCATGTAAGATCATGAAAGATGATCAAAATTGAGACTTTTAGATATTGTTCATCAAAAAAATTTGAAAGCCAAATCAAATTTCTAAATTAAATCTTTTTTAACAAACTGATTAGGGTTTAAGCACTTTAGAGGAATGGATTAGAAATCAAAAATAATAATTTAGAGCCTAGCCGCAGCAACGGTAGAAAGGGAGGCAGGTGACATCAAAGAGGCGATGAGACCCGAGTAGGATGAGAGGTGAGCAAAAAAAGATTAGGGTTTAGGGTTTAAAAGGCCACACCCCAATTCATTTTTATTAATTATTTTCCAATTAGTCCAAGAAAATCAATTAAACCCTAAAAATTTTAAATATTTACAATTTTGCCCAAACATATCCTAGTTGTATACAAGTCGTGTCCAAAACGTATCCACTTGGTCAAACCTCAAAAAAGTCCATAACACATTTTTTGTCGTATCTGATACGCATATTTGCATAGCGTATCCATGTCATATCCGTATTAGATACTTAAAAAAAAAATCTAGAGTATCCGTTCTATATAGGTTGGTTAGCTCAGTCGCCCCAACCAACCTAATTGGTTCATTCATCCCAACTAGCTTGCCCTAGCCCATTCAAGATGCTTGGTCTAATTGGGGTGTTAGACCTAATTATATCAGTCAACCCAATTAGATTAACTAATCCGACTTTTTGTATGGATCAACAAGCAAATTAGACTAACTAGCATGATTATCGAACTAGTCCATCCAAATTAATCATCACATCAGGACCAAGTAAATTAATTGACCTACTTTGTTCATATAATATGCATTTTTTAGGAGTTGAATAAAAAAATAATATATAATTTTAAATATTTGAAGAATGCATATAAAGAATAGTTAAATAGAAATTTGATTGGAATTAATAATCTGAGATCATTTTTTCAACCAAATATGGGAATACTTATTCCATAAAATTCATAAGGAATAATTCCTTTGAATTAAATGCACTGTTAAAATTGGAATTTTCACTGAGAATAATAAAATGATAAAGTTATTGTCGTGTGACCTTGAGATTACATGTTCGAGTCTCGAAAAGTTACAAAGTAGGGAAAGGCTGCGTAGAATAGACCATTCCCCAGAACCCGTATTGGCGGGATCTTCGTGCACCGGATTGCCCTTTTTATGTTGAATGTTGAGTTTAAAGTTTGATATTATTTATGAAATGTTTGGTTCCTATTGAGTAATTTAGGTTAATTGAAGTCCATTAAAAATGTTTAAACTATATTTAATTTAGATATATTTTGATCGATTTGAAATTAAATCCAATTTATATATAAAATAATTAAATAATTTAGTTTATTAGTAGTAATAAATTTGATAAAATTATATTATATTTAATTTTTTAATTTAAAAAGGGGAAAGGATAATCATCATCTTTGAGGTTAAGAGGTCTTGTTTTTCATCTATTTACCTTAAGAGTTTTTTTTTTATTTATTTAATTTGATGGAAGAAAAAAATAATTAATGAAATAGGGAAAAAAAATTAATGGATAAAAGAGAAAAAAAAATAAGAAGGAAAATTTTAATAGGGAAAAGGAAATACTTGTTTAAAAGAAAAACTTTAAATTTTAAAATAAATAAAAAAAATATAAACATAATAACAAGAGTCATCACAGCAGAGACTGTGCGGGATCACGACACCCTCTGCACCCCTTGGAGGATGCCAAAGCGACACCCTCCCGACCTAACGAGGTTGTCGCAATGTCGCGATGTCGCGACTATCTTACAATCGCAGTGTCATACTATGCCAGTGTCGATAGACCAACGCAACAACAAATTCCGCTCGTGTCGACCTACATGCACGAAATTGAAAACCATAGATTAGAGATTATTCCTCTTCTATCTGTTCTCCTCTATTAGAGTCACTAACTCACTTGCAACATCCATATAAAGCAAGTGATAATTCAATTTACCCTTCTTAAAATAGATACCAGAATAGCTCATTTTTATCAATCATTTTGTCAATTTCAAGTTAAAAATATACATTATACTATTTCTCTTCATGCTTTCTCACGATAAGTGCTTGAACTTTACATGGTCTTCTCTTTCATATTAATGTCAAACATCAATGAGTTTCTGCCAATATAAATGACTCGTCTTGAGAGTCTAAGACCATGACTTTATAATTAAGTACATCCTTCCATAAATTTCCACTTCATTCTCAAAAATTTTAAAAACCTATTATATATTTAATGTTAAGTCAAGTAGGTTATGCCAAGTTATTTAAAAATTGTCATCGGTATTGGTGATGAGATTCTCTTATATATAGTTATGAGTTTCAAACTTAATGCCACTTTTAAAAGGTCAATCCATAACATCACATCACAACCATTGCACTAGCATTGTCTTTATCCAATAAGTTTTCCCATTTTTATCTATGAGGCTATTTTCTATTTTATATAACAAGTTAGACTACGAGACTATAAGGGGGTGAATAGGCACATGTAATTTTTTGTACGTTCGTTCATTTTTGCTCTCCTACAAAAACGTTAGCATGCAGTGGAATATACGAATAATAAAAAAGAACAAATTACATGCACAATAATAAAAAGAGTAAACACAACTACCACAATAGTTTGTGGTTCAAAATCTTTGATTCATATTTCAGAGCCTATGATCCATCAATAGATCATTCTAGGTAACACCACTATACTTGCTTCTTCAGACACCTTCCGCACATGAAAAAACTTTTAGAATCCTATCCTTTTACAACAAATACAAGGACAAAAATTACAATCGAATAGCAAAATGAAATACAATAACAACAAAAGTTACACAAATAAGATTGTTGTTTGGTTACTATAGGTCTTGTATGTTGCTCAAGAGAGTCGTGGAATGCAACAACACTCCCCCTACAACTAATCACAGGTGGTACTTCGAAATCTCCACTAGATTATATAGTCCTTTTGTTCACGAGCCGTCAACCAACTAGCCGTGCTTTTGATTAGTCAACTACTTCACATGAGTCAATTGCTCTTTGATCATCAGTTGACTCTTCATGATACACAGCCTATTTCGTTTAGAACTAGACCTCCTTCTTCATCTAATTCGTTCATCAGTCAACTACTTGCTTACCATCAATAGATTAAACTAGATAAAATCATGACCGAATCATCTACTTCGGTTGTCCACATCGTCAGCTACTAATATATCATCAATCAACTTTTATGCACTAGTCGATTGCTCGTCGACTGATCCATGAAATATTTGGTTTATTGCCATTCTAGTCCAAGTCGATTGTCAAGTCGGCACTTACTCAATTGACTTATAACCAGCATAATCTACTTCTACTCTAAATCTTTGCAAACAACTACTGTGTGGTTTCCGATTCATTAGTCCACTAAACCTTCTTCGTTAGTCGATTGTTACTCTAAATTCAACAATACCCTAGCTAAGTGCATACTAGCCAAGATATCTCGTATCTCCATAACTTCCTTATCGGCATAGTACATGTCGACCATAAGGATTCACTTCAACCTGTCGGGACTTCTCCTGCCTACGAACTCCTCATCTGTGATAGTTTGCCCATTGCCCCCTCATCCTACTAGGATTTCCTCTTGCCTAGCTTTACTTCTAGTATTTTCACTTGCTTAGCCTCATTTTTAGGACTTCCACTTGCCTAGAGTTCACTTCTCTCCGACTTCCATGTTTACTTAAACTTCACTTCTCTAAGACTTTCAGTCCTACTTAGCATTTGACCACCTTTGACGTATCTAGACTTCTACACATATGACTAACATCCAGTCCTCCACAAACCATTAAAACTTATCATTAACAACACTAGTTGACCTCCACAACCTATTAAAACTTATCATCGACAACACTAGTTGGAAGAGACAAGTATTTAGTCTACTTATGTTTAGTCTACTTAACTCACTTTGGCTTCTCATTTGCCAATTGTTTGGTTAAGCTTGACCCACTTGAGTTGTCAAGTATTCAAGTCAACCTTAACCTACTTAACACCTAATCTATAATCATTCATTATATCGCTCAGATATAAAAACCCTAGACCATGGTCAACCTTGACTAGGGTTCATGTCACATATGGTGTTGTCTTTGGGTGGGTATATATATATAATAGTTCCCTTTAGGAAATAACAATACAATAATTTCCCTGAATCAAGATAGCAATATTCCCTTATTTCTCATTATAAAAGATGATAACAAAAATACTTTCTATGATATTTATTTTCACGTATAAAGCATCCCTGCAATGTTTCTACTTATATACTCTATAACTCATCCAAGTATCATTACACTAACTAATGCATCCAAAAATTTTATCACCAAAAGAGTGCAAGAGGTCTGTGTCTACAACAGTGAATATGATTATGAAATTCGTGAATCTTGTGGCACCATTCCAGCATATGTTGAGCAAGGTTGCTGACTTCTAAGCAATCACCTTCAGTTTGCAGAACTTTATAACTTTATAATATTTGCAGTAAATAAACTGAATTGAAACTTCTCATTTAATATAAATCTTCATCTCATGTTCAAATTATATTTCACCTTAAAGTACTAGGAAAAGATGTATTTGTTGAGTACCAAATTGTTGCAATTTATTCTGAGAAGTTCCTACAACTACCCATGAGTCTCAGCTATTTTGAGTCAGCTATATGACTCATGTAGCCACTAAATTCAGTAAATCTATATTGCTAGTAATATCCATAACCTCAGAAATTACACATAGAAAATGATACTGAAATATTCTTTTGTGAAGGTCAATGTGATTATCAATCATAAAGATTAAAATACTCACTAAATACATAATAGAACAATATATTACAATGATTGAATGAACATAATATCCAGTGATATTGATGATCTAAGTTATATGAGGCACAAAAACTATGTTAAGCTAACAGAAGAATATACATGGTTCATAGTCCAGCAACTTTTTCCTTTTTTCTTTCATATTTTTTTGTTTCTTTTTATGAAGGAGAAAAGAACCTCAAATTAGTCAATCAGGTGGGATTTTAACTTATTCTGTGTGCAACATCATCATGTTCCCTAACACCTAACCTAGACTTCTAGTAGGTCAGTAAACTTTGGAAACTAACTGTTGTCCATTTAAATATTTGTTTTTTACACATGGTACATATGGGAGTTGAGAACAGAGAAAAGTACAGAACCTGGTTTTGCATCAGGGAACTCCATTGGAGCTCGCCAAATGGTTTGTGCACCTGTATAATTCATTAAGTTCATGGTGCCCATTTTCGAACTATGGCTCTCTAATTTCTCTGCACTTTGTCGCGGTGTTCTACTTCTAGGGAAAATTTCCAAAAAAGAGTCAACCAATGCATCTGCAAATTCAGAATCATTAATATGATACGGATACACCTTCACCTGCATAGAAACAATTGGTTGTATGTCAGACACCAAACTAGGTATTAAAAGGGAAAAATAATACTTTCAGTACAACCTGTCGTTCTTCATTTTTCTCAACTAGTTCTTCTAATTCATTTATAAGAACAGTTGTGGCATCAGGATCATAAAATGGCTTCCCAATTGCATCTAGAGCAGACACACCTTTTTGTGGTAAGCATATGCATACTCGTGATGATAACTTGTTGATTTTATCAGCTATGAACCTGGCGAATTTCCTGTTCTCCTCCACAGTTGTTCGCATAAGTGAAACCTGTAATTTTTTTAAAAGTTGAAATATCATATTTAATTAATACAAATAAAAGTTTAAGATTCTCCCAAGAAGGCATATGCATCAAGAATATGACAAAGAAAAAATAGTCAAGATGCCTACTGAATCTTTAACATGAGGAATTTTTCTTGTTGATCATCTGATTTCCTATTAAACATGACAATTAAATTCAAATCCTTTTAAAAGTCTATGAAAGTATGAGATCAGTAAAAAAACACGTACAACAATGTTGATGCCAATTCAAGATGATTATTGTATGTGTTCTCGACAAAGAAAATTAGCAATCTAGCTACAATGGTTTACATTGTATGACAATCATTTTAAATCAATAAGGAGGCATATTTGGGATTTTATTTCTTCCCTATAAAATACAACTTCGCAGACAACTAATTGAAAATTATCACGAACAGAAGCCAAATTTGTTTTTGGGATAAGTAAAAAATTAGTATAGCTCAAACCAAGATTACAATAACCGGCCGTTTAGGAGTTACTCAGATTAGAGTAAACACCCAAAGACCGGTATACATGAAGTCGCACATTCTTGAAGATCCTCTCTGTATCTAACTCACCCCACCAAAGAAGCTACGACTTCTATCCCTCCAAACAAAATGAATCATAGATGACAAGGCAAAATGACGAGCCTTTGTCAACAATCAACTCCCACGATAGAGTCTCCCAAAGACTCATCATCCATCGATAGGTGGTCATTTCAATCGCATATGAAGTCAATTTCTGATCCGTCTACATAACTCCGCAATAGGGGGCATTCGAATCATAACTCTAGCACCTATCCACAAAAAGTGCACTATCAATCCTCCAGATAATCATGTCTGTCTCTAATGGGAACATAAACCAACCTAGAAAAAGCTTTTGATAGAGTCCCTTGAGAAATTATATGGAAAATTCTAAAAAAAAGAGATGCGTTAGCATAACTAGTTATGGATATGCACGAGGATATAATGATAAGAGTGACGACTTCAGTGGATTAACCGAAAATAAGATTACATCAAAGATCAACTCTAAGTCACTATCTTTTTACATTAATCTTAGACAAACTCATTGGATACAATGGTGTATGTTATTTATAGATGATATTGTTTTGGTAGATGAGACACATGAAGAAAATGTTAAACTCGAATCTTGGCCGAAAATACTAGAAGTGAAAGGTTTTAGACTTAGAAGAGTAAAGACAGAATATATAGAATTTAAGTTTAATAATATTAACGTAATAAGACAATTGTTAAGATAAAAGATGATAAGTTATCTATAACTAAGACTTTTAAATATTTAGGATCATTTTTGTAAAAGGATGGGGGAATTGAGATGTGTTTTACATAGAATACAAGTAGGATGGTTGAAATGGAGGAGAGCGTCAAGTGCTCATTGTGATCATAAAATACCTCTAAAGACTTAAAGGAAAGTTCTACGAAATGGTGGTGAGACCTGCTATGCTATATAAAGTTGAATGTTAGTCTATGAATCGAGCACATGAGTAAAAGATGAGAGTTCGATGAGAGTTACAGAGATGAGGATGTTAATGTGGATATGCAAGCATACAAGGATAGACACGATAAGAAATGAAAATATTAGAAAATTAAAGATAGAATATATAGAATTTAAGTTTAGTAATATTGACATAATAAGACAATTGTTAAGATAAGAGATGTTAAATTATCTATAATTGAGACTTTTAAGTATTTAGATTATTTTTGTAAGAGGATAGGGAATTAAGAGATGTCTTACATAAAATATAAATGGAATGGTCGAAATGGAAGAGAGCATCAAGTGATTGTGATCGTAAAATACCTGTAGGACTTAAAGGACAATTTTACAAAAGAGATGTTAAACTTGCTATGTTATATGAAGCAATGTTGTAAAAAGCGCTAGGCGCCAGTCGGGCGTTTGACTGGCGCCTAGAGCACCTAAGCGCCGCCTAGAGCGCCTAGGCGCCGCTTAGGCGCTCTAGTACTTTTAAATAGATATATCAAAATGAACATCAAATTGGTAAGCAATATCAAATAGTAAACACCAAAATGAATATCAAGTAAGTAAATACCAAAATGAACATCAAG
>JBBPFQ010000118.1:4202881-4217029 GCA_037974815.1 Kaempferia elegans | reverse complement strand
CGATATGACCATAAATGGTTACAATCTGATGTCTTTGATCGATAAGTGGGTTTCAGTCGAAACCCACTGATCGACGTAGAGACCTTATATTCTAACCATTTGACGTCTCATGGATTTTTAAAATTACAAGGAGTCCAAATATAATCTTCATTGTTGTTTTGACATTCTTAGTCTTTTTTCTATAGGTTTTGAAAAAAAATAATAAATTCTCTATTTCTTTTTTTTATTTTTTTCATTTTTATTTTTGTTGGGCCTGATATATCCTCATATCATGCCCACATTAGGTCTGATATCTACCCATATCAGGCCCAATGTGAGTTTGATCTCTTATAACAAGCTTGAGAAAAAAATTAAAAAGAAAAAAGAAATTTATTTTTTAAAATCTCTGGATCACCGCTAGGAAAGCCGAAAATAGTAATAGAGAGTATATTTGAACGCCTTGCAATGTTAGAAATTGATAAGACCTGAAATGATTGCAATCTTAAGTCTTTAGGTCAATTAGTGGGTTTTAGTCGAATACCATTGATCAACGTAGAGATCTCAAATTCTAACCATTTAGGTCTCATGGATTTCTAAATTTACAAGGAGTTCAAATATACTCTTCATTGTTGTTTTCGATATTCTTAGTCTTCTTCTAGATGTTTTGAAAAAATTAAATTGTCTCTTTCTCTTTTTTTCTTTTTTTCCTTTTTTTCTGTTAGGCCTGATATCTCCCCATATCAAGTCCAATGTGAGTTTAATCTTTTATAATAAGCCTGAAAAAAAAAATTTTAAAAAAAGAAGAATTTATTTTTTAAAATCTCTGGACCACCACTAGGAAAGCCGAAAATAGTAATAGAAAGTATATTTGGATTTCTTGCAATTTTAGAAATCGATATGATCTGAAATGTTTACAATCTGAAGTGTTTAGGTCAATCAGTGGGTTTAAGTCGAAACCCAGTGATTGACGTAGAGATCTCAGTAATTTGAAATGGTTACAATCTGAACTCATTAGATCGATTAGTGGGTTTTAGTCGAAATCCTCTAATCAGCCTAAAGAACTCATGTTGTTAACATTTCAGTTCTCATAGATTTCTAAAATTACAAAGAGTCCAAATATGCTCTTCATTATTGTTTTCGACATTCATAGTCTTCTTCTAGATAGTTTTGAAAAAAAAAATTCTTGACCTGAATTGGTTGCAATCTAAAGTGTTTAGGTCAATCAATGGATTTCAGTCAAAACCCACTGATCAACGTAGAGACCTCAGTAATTTGAAATGGTTTCAATCTGAACTTTTAGATCGATTAGTGGGTTTCAGTCAAAATCCACTAATCAACCTAAAGAATATATTTTGCAAACATTTCAATTCTCATAGATTTCTAAAATTACAAAGAATCCAAATATGCTCTTCATTATTGTTTTTGATATTCATAGTCTTCTTCTAGATATTTTGAAATATATATATATATATATTCTTTTTTCTTTGTTTTTTCTATTAGGCATGATATCTCCCCATATCAAGCCCAATGTGGGCCTGATATGAGGAGATATTTGAGCCAAGTTGGGTCTGATATGGGGAGATATCAGACTCAATGTGGGCTTATCTCTCATAACAAGTATGAGAAAAAAAATTAAAATAAAAGAATAAAAAAAAAGATTTTTTTTTTTTCAAAACCTCTGGACCACCACTAAAAATGCTGAAAACAATAATGAAGAGCATATTTAGACTCATTGTAATTTTAGAAAAATAGAAAAGAGTTGTCAGATGAAGAAGAAAAGGAGCATGCAACCATGCTCGCATAGGTTATATTGGTAAATTGGAAGAAGGTTGCTTTAATATTAAATCTGACCAAGAGAATGAAAAGGGAAACCAAAATCCATCCTCCAAAAAATGATTGTCTTGCTTATACCTACACCACCAACAAATACTATGGAATCATCAAGTGCCCCATCGTTACTTCGTTTTAAGGTGGCTTTATGCAGTTTAAATGGACTAATGGCTTTTATGCTCCACATAACCATTTTAATATGTCAAAGTATCAAATTCTCACCATATCAAGTTTTCCATAACATAAGTGCACATAAGAAGTACAGTAGAAGAGTACACATTACTAGTTTTCCAATTTGTATACACCATATTACCTTAAAATAATAAAGTATTTATTAACTTACTTACAAACCATTATATTACACACATCACATACAATATATTACATTGACACTAGAAGAATAATCAAAATAAAAATCAAAACAAAAGGTTGTGTACATATAAAACCAAAACAACAACAAACTAATTGGTCCCCGGACAACGGTATGCACTTGATGGTCTTGCTCTGTAACCCACCTGTGTTAGATTCCATCACCTCTTCTGCTGCTACGTATTGTTCTGACGAATGTGTATGGTGAGCACAAGCTTGTGAGATACAAGTTGCCTACGACGTATGTTTGTAATGACGCATCTTGTTGTGACAATAGGATACCTAAGTATGGGAGGTAGTTGAGTCGTTACCAATTTCAATTAACTGATGCACATTATCAAGTACATTTTTTGCATGGGATTCATCATACCAAAAGAAACGCTTTCATTGTTTATGTCTTGCTGGGCATAGATAGTAATACTTCCTAGGACGGGTTGAGAAATCACCAGCTTTACGTAAGATCATGGCCCCAATCTCACACTCGCACATAGGTGTTGTCTTTAACTCCATAATACCTACACAAACACCATTGACAATTGACAAATCAGTTACCAAGGGTTACGACTGATAAATAAGTACAAATTGTTATGTCATGATTAACATTGTTCTCTTGTAAAATATTATTTACACAAATAAGTACACACCCCTAAGAAGAACACAAGCACATTAGAAACCATTGGTCAAATGAAGTGCTAATCTTTCCTCTTGTTCCAAGTTCTACACATTGATTTACTAATCAAACTAACACTTGAATGTAAATACGAGCACAAGGGAAAGAGTGAATCTTGTTTTCCCTCTTGATCCAAGGAACTAATTATTATAAAAAAAACTCAAATTTAAACAACTGATTTTATGTTACTGCTAGTCGATGAAACACCTTGTTAGAAAAATAAACTGAAATTGTGCTAATCAAAATTTTAGTGGATCCACACAACCAAAAGGCAAACCTGCATCCACACGCACAATACTTTATCAACCCATGAAAAAGATAGCGCACATCAGTGAACGAGAAACAAAAAACATTCAAAAAAATCAAACGAAATGGGAATAGATTATATCTAACAGAGATACAAAGACAACAGGTAAACAGGTGGTTAAGGAAATGGAGATTGTTGGAATTTCAAAAAGTACTCACCATCCATCTCAACGATGGGGTTGGCGACCTTGATCTTCTCGTACGCCATCTCTAGACGCACAACCAATAGACACTGCTAGGAGTTGGACGAAGCAGAGAGCAAGAGGAAGGAGCCACACCTTGCTTTGATGCTCTCGTTGCCCTAAAATTTACTAATACTAGGGGTATTTTAGTCATCTCATTAATAATCCATACTTTTATCCTTACCATAAAAATTATACCAAACAAAAATAGTTTTATCATTCATTACTACATATCCTCATCTAAAACATTACTATCCTACAAATTACTAATCCCTCAATAATCCTATCACGCAACCAAACACTACCTAAGTGTTTTATCATTCGTCATCAAAAGTTATGAGGAGAAAAACTTATAAAAATAATAATTTGTTTGGAATTTAATTAGCTCCTAATCTTTGAATAAATACAATGCCGTAGTTTTCCTAAAATAAAATCCATCACATCATCGTCATCAAAATGTATGATCATGAAAGGTCACAATTTGACGAGTTAAGGGATTAGCTCAATGGAAAAGGGAGTTGAGATAAGATATTTTTATATCAACTTTTTCTCAAATTAATTTGGAACACTAATTAAACTTGGAGTTAATAAAATATATAAATTCTACCATTTCTGCTCAGATGAAGAATCATTAGCCATCCAATATGTTTATAATTAATAAAAAAATACCACCCAGTTCATTCTTATGTTTCACAATTCCAAATAGTTCCTATCTATACAAACCTGTTGAGCTACACAACCTATCTAGTCATGAATTTCATGCAAAACCATGTGTCACTAGTGACAATGCAGATCTTGTCATAAACAAGCCGTGCCGTAACAAAATGTGATATTCATATAAATATAAAATTATCTAGAGTAATATAAAATGTATTATTACGAACTATTTGTTTGTATCAAGCAGATTTTCCACAAAGTTTGGTCTTCAAACAACTAGTTTTTGATAAGCAAGTCACCAAGAGATGATGATAAGAAAAAAAAAAATGAAAATGACAGAAATACAAGGAAACAAAGGTGGAAACACTCCTAATATTTCCTTTAAAGATCAAAAATTGAGTATAAACACACTCAGCACTTTGCATCACTTCATGTTGACATGATGACAGAGCACCATAACAAGTCTGTAGATCAATCAAAAACACTCTATCCTGGTGAATTCCCTTTTAAGCAAAAGTTCCACAACACCAATTCCTAAATCCCTCAAAAACTCTGGCCAATAAACTGAGTGATCAAACACAACAAATATGTGATTGAAACAACATAAAAGAATCTGACAAATCTTAATCAACATGATATTGAGCATTTATGATTGATAAATCTGAAAAACTAGAAGCACGGAATGCCAAAACAACTCACAATCATACTGCGGCATCACAATTAAGTTGCCAGAGTACAATGCGATTGCAGCGGAAAATATAATTTATTGAACAAGTTTTCTTTCATCTCATGCAAGAGTTTGACTTCTATTTGTGCTCGAAATGGGAATGGAGAATAACATCAACCAGATAGTGCTGCATTTAATGCACTATGAACATCAACACCAATCTGAGCTTCAGCCTTTTCCAAATCGGTTGTAGCTGAGTTCAGCTTCTGGGTGAAATCAGCTAGTCCTTTTTGGACCAGAGTTGGATCAATATTATCGAGAGGAGCGGCCTCAACTGCAATTATATCTGTAACTGAGTTAGCATGGATGAATGCAAACCCACTGCTAACAAAGTATTTAGTAACATCATTCCCCTCATGTACAGATAGAACACCGGGCTTCAGCTCTGCAATGGTGGCTACATGTCCAGGCAAAACACCCATTTGCCCTGTAGTTGCAGGGACAATGACCATATCAACCTGAAAATAGTTGAGTTTTGAAGAACCAAGTGAAAAATAGTTAACACACTTAACAGCATAAATAATATACTAGAATTTATACACCACCTAATCTTCATAAATTCAAGCACTTGAAAAACATCAATGGATGTGCCAAGCATTTAGAACATAGCAATCAATAAATAATAGTTGATCATAAATATTTCAGAGAATCACAGCTTGATGATAATGATATCATGATAGTGCCCCATGGTACAATAAACACCTTCCACCCAACACCATCAGCACCTTATTTTTTCTTAGCAGATGAAATCCATTTCAAAGTGTGGAGTAAAGCTGTCTATGTTTATACATAAACCATGCTATTCAGTTATTGATCCCATCTAATGAAGACAATGGAATTTCAAATTAATTATTGTTCTCTAGGAGATTCAAGCCTATTCAGTTATTGATCCCATCTAATGAAGACGATGGAATTTCACATTAATTATGGTTGTCTAGGAGATTCAAGCCTCTGGACCATTTATAACAATAAATGTTAAACTCTACCATTTGAACTAGCCTCATCTAAGGATATTATGATACTAATCATAATTGACGAATTACATTTAGGAATTAGCATATTTGAGTTGTTTTTTGCAAGCAACTATTGTCATTGGTAGTTGGTCATGGAACAACACATGTTTCAAAGGAAGGCTTCCTGACTCGTAAAAATATTCACTCTAGGATGGGATATGGAAAAACAATTCAAAATAAATTATCACAATCTGGTATCAAGGAATGCCTAAAAAGAAAATATCCTTGACGGTTATTACAAATTATCCAATGTGCATACAGTTGCCAAAGGATGTAAGTCTTATGAGGAAAAAAAGTGTTGGTTGGATAAATACATAGGCTGTAGATTCAAAAGGAGCATTGAGAAACTGGCCAAGTATAGATAAAAGCTAAGTGCAAAATGTGGAATAAATAAGACATCCTTATTTTAATGCTCCATATACTCACACACTGCACATCAATCAGTAGAATTTTCACTGGTGCAAGATATCTCTTAGTAAACTTCTAGTGATTGATATGCCAAAAGTAATTGTTACCATAATCACCAGAAGCCCACCTATTCATGTCTTCTACGATCAGCACTTCATGTATTCTCAGTTGAAGCAAAACTTAAATGAGAGCCTTATGAGACTAATCAGATTGGATATGGAAAGCCTTCAAAAGTTGACAAATTTCCTCTTCAGCTATTGTTCATAATATACACAACACATAATAACTTGCAAGGGCTATGTAGTCTATAAATTAACCATGGAAATTATATTCTCCTTGCTTCTCTCTGTTGTGTACAAGATTCTAAAATTCACTAGGCCCTAGTCGGGCAGCAGACCAGCGCCTAGGCCGCCTATGCGGGGATTAGGTGCTGCTAAGCGGATTCCATGGTATCAGCATAAATTACATAATAAATCACATTTTATAACTCTAACATAATAACATCAAATTTAAAATGAGTTCAAAATTACACAACTAATAAACTATCACAAATTTATTTTACTTATTCTCCATAATTTTCAACAACTTGTTCTTATCGGACACAAACCCAATATCATCATCAGATATAAACTCAAGGTTACAATTAAGTTTTTTTTACTTAGGCTTTAAATTTAAAAGCCCAAACTAAAAAAAAAACTATGAAAACTCTCACTATTTTAGTGGTGCCTAGATAATTCGATCGATTAGTCTGCGCCCAGAGCCGCCTAATCCCTCCTAGGCACCAAAGCCGCCTAGTATGTTTTCTGTGCAACTGGCTGGCGCCTGGGCGGCCGCCTAGGCCGATTTTTAGAACACTGGTTGAGTAAGAGATTACGTAGTTTCAACAAAATATGAATTATTTTATATTCATAAAGAAATTTTCCACTATGTTAAGTAAGATATTACATAGTTTAAAAAAATATGAATTTATTTTATATTCACAAAAATTTCCTTCTAGCAAATGTGCCAAGGTAGAAATTATGAAAAAGGTTCTACTGATCAAATATGAATAAAATTTCCAAGGCATCAATTCTAGGCAACCTTTTCCCAAGTTCGAATTAATCCTGGAAGCTAGACTGAGATGAAAGTCTACAATGCCCATGCTGAGCAACGTAGTCAAAGAAATATTGATTTCATAGAATGCTATGGACTTCTGCAGCATGAGTTATTTCCCTAAAAGGAAGGCACATTTAAACCACAAATTTTATACGTAGCAAAATATTGCTTCCTGTAATATTACAGATGTCCATTAAAAAAAAAAAATCAGTGCAGAATTTTGATCCCTCTGTTAAGGACACAAATCCGTTACTTTGTGCAGTACTTACTCCAGAGACAGTTTAATTGGCAGATTAACATCAACAAAGAAATTAACAAGTCTAAATTAATCGAGCCTTCCACAATCCATACCTCTGAAGCAAACATATCAAACATAAACAAGCATCTAGTTTTTTTTTTCTTTAAAAAATACAGAAAACGTCAAGCTTCAAATCAACCCCATGCTAAGATTGTCTGCGAACAATCAAAGGATGGACAATCAAACCTGAGTCATTCCTATCAAAATAATTCATTTACAACTTGGGATCAACAGGATTGTTCACAGATGCATCATTTAATGTGTTTCTAAAGATAGTCTTTTATCTAGTACCAGAAATCATCATCATGTATTCATTTGTAATCCTTGAACAATTATAAAGTAGATTTCAGTTAAAAACTATCAGATCCTCAAACGTGCAAATCAAATGGATCCGTATACCCAGGACCAACCAAATAACAGAGTGAAACCCTAGGTGAGATGTACGTAGATCTATCAAGGACGGAAGGGCGAACCTCCTTATTGGCGATCTCGGATTGGTAAGGGAGGACGAAATTGACTGTGAGCTTGGTGGGTATGGAAGCAGAGGCGGCGGGGCGGGGATTCATGAAGGCCAAAGGCGTCTTGGGAGGGTCAATATTGGGAGCCACCTTCCGCCAGGCCTCCACGAACGCCGTGTCCTCGGTTGGGGCCGCCGGGAGGTCGGTCGAGAATGGGCGGGCGGCTGCGGCTCTGAGACGACCGCCTCCGGCGATGATGCGGGTCAGGAGGCACGGGGCACGGCGATACATGTCCGGCTGCTGCTGCTCGCTCGCTCGCTCGATGCGGAATTGGACGATGCGGAATTGCAGCAACACATTGCGATTTCAATTCTTGGTCCGGCGTATTATAACCCAAGCCCACAGTAGATTAAATCCACTGTCTCCAACAAGCTGCCAAAGGAGAAACAGATCCTAATCATTCGTTATTATGGAGAAAACATTGCGGGTCCCGGATTATCCATCGATAGTAAGCTGTATTTTCCTGTTTCGTGTCCCATATGTATGCCTAGAAACTACGATAAACCCACTAATTGGGCTTTTCTGAATACGATAAACCCACTAATTGATCTTTTTTTGAAGGCCCAATTGTCAGCCCAGTTGATGGCTATGCCTCGTATCAAGAGTGCCTTCCCGCAGACGGGACGGGAACGACGCCGGCCAAGGTTGGCGATGGCGCTGGTGGCGTTCGTGAAGGCGGAGTGCCCCTCCCGCGCAGGATCCCAATAGCTGAGTTCCATATCGTACTTTTCCTCCATGTCTTTTTGGCCGCTCCTATCATCGTTCTCACATCCACTTCCACTTCGACGACTTATCTCTTGGATGAAGGGAATGATTTTCTTCCTGTTTCATCGCGTCTGCAGTCTCGATTGACTCAGCACCTGCTCTTCGTCGTGCCGCCGTTTTACTAGGCATTGCTATGGGGTAGCCTGTCAAAAGCAATGGGAAGGTTTCTTTGTCTGATATCTATTTAGTGGGCTTAATTGTAAGTTTACACATATGAATACAAACCGAACTTATATGAGGTGATTTAACTTAAGTTTATTGAGTTTCGGATTATTGGATATGAGTTTAGTATATAGAACCCTTTAGCCCGACCCGTTATCATATGAGCCGATAACAGATTGGATTGTCTATATAAGGGAGATGCCCCTAAGGGTTTAAGACATCATGTTTGAGACGTCTCTTTATTCCCCATTAGATGAAAAGGATAAGACACCATCAACCCTAATTTCCTTGGAAGATCACCCTTTTGATTCCGCTTAGACCTGACCAGTTCGGAACCGTCGGTTCTGACAGGTTGACCCTTAATCTTAACAACCTAAGACGGTTACGGTTCATGATTCAGAACCGTCGGTTATTTGCTACGGTTCAGGATTATTATATTAAAACATTTTAAATTTTAAATTTATTTTAAAAAAAAGTTTGCACTTATTTAAGTTACCTGCATATCCCCTTAGGGTATAGGGGAATCAAAGACCATGTAGTTCTTTTATATTTTTACCCTATTACATTATGAAGTGGCGTTGTTACTTCCATTTCTCGTTTCTGTTGTATTCGTACCTTCGGTATCAAAATCTTCAACTTTATCATCTGAAAGTTCCATTCCTTTGATTCTTTTCTCGGCTTTCGTCCAATCGTTGAGTAATGCTTAGGTTTTCAATGAGTCGGGAGACAAAGTCGATTGTCGTTCATCTAATATGTTATCGCTAACACTGAACGTCTACTCTACAGCAATAGTTGACATTTGATAAGCTAAAATTTCTTTAGCGATCACAAAGAGGAGAGTTACCACCACTTTAGGATATCAAAATTTTCACTATCTGCTTCATTAAAATCAAAAGAAGTCATAAAATAATTCTCAAGTTCCTATACAAAACTTAAGGATCTTCGTGGATGTTTTGTTCATTCTTTGATAAAAGTTGTGCTTTTGTAGGTTTTAAATTACTACTGGTAATTTGTTGTATTTCATAAATATTAGTTTGTATTCCATATTTTACATACCATTGATTATAAATATCATATAAATAAATTCTAACATTATATATAATATTAACTAGATCAGGAGAAGAATCTTTAAATGGAATTAAAACATCATAATACAAAGTTAACTTTTAAAACTTCTAATTTAAATCTAGAATCTAAAACAAATGCAATTAAATAAATTTCAAAAATAACATAAAAATATTTTTCCCTTTTAGTTTTCATAGCTAACATGCAAGAATATTCAATAAATTACAATTCTAATGTGTTTAATATGATTTTTTTTTTAAATTTTAATCTATCTTGAACACATAAATTTAAAACATGGTAAACACAACAAATATGAAAAAATAAACTACCAATAACAGTTAACAAATAAATTTTAAATCTTCTATACAAGCCGTATTAAAACTAACATTATTTAATGATATTGAAAATATTTTATGAGTTAATCCATATTCTTTTAAAATTAAACATAATAATTGTGCAATGTTACGAGCAGTATGTGATTCATCAAAAACTCTATATGCTAACAATATTTTTTTTTTTTTGGAGGTTTCAGGAGTTATCGATCCAATGACAAGTCACACCTATATACGAATGTGTATATGTGTTTGCTCACTTTAAATATTAGAGCATAAAGAAATTTTATTATTTAATTTACTAAATTCATCAATTAAGTTTTGTTTTTCTTGTTTTACTAATTTTTAATTGTACGAGTAAATGTAGTCCTAGGAACACGTTTAACACATGAATTAAGAGATTATTTACAAAAATCTTCAAATGTGCATTTAGATCCAAAATTAAAAGAAAGATGTTATATGGAAACAAATTTAGCTAATGATTTTCGTAATTTATTATCAGAATATAAAAATAAACTGGAATCAGTACTACCATTAGTTGAAGAAAATCTAGATAATTGTGATTGAGAATGGTCGAGTCCATATTCTGTCGGGTGATTCATTTCTACATGTCGTTTCAACGACCCATAGCCGTCGTCGGCTTGAAATTTGTAGGTTTGTAGGAAACATTGCAGTGTTTACATTTTGTACACAATTCTTCCGACAAAAGAGTGACCTTCTCAAAATGTTTAGTAAAAATAGAAGATTTTAGTGGAAGAATTTTCAAAACCTTAGAAGTAATTGCATCGGTACTTGCTTTTGTCGGAAGGTGTTCGGTTTCATCATCGGTCAATTGAATGTGAGCTAGAAATGGAGACTTAGAGTCAAAAACATGAAGAGAATGCGGAATTAAGAATGAGAGCAGAGAATATGTGTGTGGAAATGATGAAATGAACTCACTATTTATAGTTTAGATAGTAATGGATACTAAATCATAGTCATTGATCAAAACACGATCAAATGTTGTTAACCATTGAAAAAAATACCCAATCAAATCATCCCCACTTCTAATGGTTAGGAACCGTCGATTCCAATGGAAATATATAAAAAATTCTTCTAACCGGCAGTTAATCGGCGGTTCTCCGATTTTTCGAGGCTTGGAACCGTAACTGGCCAAGTAGGAGGGTCGGTTACGGTTTGACCCGGTTATATGTCCGGACTGGCCGGGCTCGATTCGGGGTCAAGTCTAATTCCGTTACTCCTTCGTTAGGGATATTCACGACGCTTCAGGACAAGAATATGGCTCTGCAATCAGGTTTCTTATCATATTTATGTTGTTTTCTTTACCATGCTTTCGTTGGAACTAGGTTCATGCTCATGTTCTTGTATTTCCTATTACGAGTTCTTCTTTTGTTTCGCATAATTCATGCGGTTTAGGGATTTACGAGACCCTTTCAATTGGTATCAGAGTCAAATGTTATGTTTTAATGTTTTCATGGTTTATAGTTAGGTTTTTCTTTAATCTATGTCTTTTGAAAGATTTTATAATAGAAAACCTAGGAAAGACTTGGGTTTTCAAATTTTTCATGTTATCATGCAGAACACGAAGAACAACGAGTGAACCACTACCGTCTTCACGAAGAACCATTGCTGTTGATATAATTTTAGATCCAATCATAACGGTGTAATAGGTTGCCTTGATCGGGCAATCGCTTACCACGCCTACTATTGCGAACATAACCATCTGGAATTGACCCTAATTGATTACCTTGACTTGGCAATTGATTGACACAACAAAGATCGAATATGGGATCGATTCTAGCCAACTACAGGTTCGATGATAGCTGCCTAATTGATTGGTGATTTTCACTAATCGATTGAAATCTCTAAATTGAACACAAAAATGATTGGGATCGATGGTCAATCGATTAAAACTACCGGAATCGATTAGCAAATCTTGCCAATCGATTAACACCTTTAAATCGTGATAAATCAATTGGAATTGATCAGCTTAATCGATTGATACCATCAATCGATTAGGTATTTTATCTAATCGATTAACAGAAGGAAACCACGACAAAATCAATTAGAATTGATCAGCCTAATCGATTGGTTGCACTAATTGATTAGGAATTTGATTCAATCGATTACAACCTTAAAATTGTGACAAATCAGAATCAATCAAGCTGATCGATTGAAGTGGTCAATTGATTGACGATGCACGCCAATCGATTGCCAACAAGGAAATCGAGCACAAAAGCTTGGATCATCAATCAATTACTGACCTTGAAGTCACATACAGACTTTCAAAACGATTGAGGTAATCGATTAGGTAATACCAATCTATTGCTAAAAGGTATCAATCGATTGATAAACCTAAATTTTTAGATAGTAAGGTTGATAAGTAACTATCTGTTCGATTAAAGTTCCTAGGGTTTTCTTGGATCTATCTTCATACGTGCTACTAAATTGAACTATTGAGTCCGCCCAAAGGAATGCACTTTAGGTAGATTTAGTGCATTTCATGTTGGTATACGTATATCTATGCTAAAAGTAATTAGCCTAAAGGAAAATTACTTTTATGCCAAATATATGTTCAAAGTAGTCTACAACTATATAATATAATTTATTTTGTTCCTATCATGCACAAAATGTCAGTCCAAAGGAAGACATATTACATGGTAGATTAAAGTTGTTATAGGCTATAGACCAAACATAACTCATATAAAGTGTTGAATTGTTACTACCCATAAAGTTTGAAATTAACTAAAGTTGTACTTGTATTTTGTCTACAACTCACATACAATCTAAGTGGGAGATTGTTAGATATTATCTCTATTTAATGGGCTTAATTGTAAGTTGTACATATGGATACAAATTGAACTCATATGAGGTGATCTAACTTAATTTTATTGGGTTTCGAGTTATTGGATGTGAGTTTAATGTATAGAACCCTTTAGCCCGATCCGTTATCATCTATGGGCTGATAACGGATTGAATTGACTATATAAAGGAGAGGTCCCCTAGGGTTTAGGCCATCATCTTTGGGACATCTCTTCGTTCCCCATTAGACGAAGAGGATTCGGCACCGTCAACCCTAATCCCCTTGGAAGATCACCCTTTTGATTCCGTTGCTCCTTCTTCCTCAGGGATACTCACAATGCTTCGGGACAAGGACATGGTTACGAGCAAGGAACGAAATACCGTGTCGTGCCGCCTGCCACGCACGGTATTTATCATTCCGTCACCGGGCCGAAATCAACACCGGTGCAGCATGCGCAGGAATCACGTGCAGGTAATGAAATCGCACAGGAATCGCGCGCACGTAACGAAATCGCGCAGCACGCGCATAGCCGACAAAAGGAATCACGATCAAACCCGAACGCGTTGTCGGAATCGCGATCAAACGCGATCGCGTTGTCGAAATCGTGATCAAAAGCGATCGCGTTGTTGGAAACGCGATTGCATTATCGGAATCGCGATAAAAATGCGATCGCGCTGTCGCGCAATCGACGGAAGGAATCGCGCGACAGAAGGAATCGATTTGATTCCTCCTGTCGTGGTGATCACTTGTATAAAGGAGAGGAGGGGGAAGGGCACCGGTGGATTAGCGGCGAGGTGAGCAGCGGCAAGGCGGTGGTGAGGCAACGGTGAGCAGCAGTAAGGCCGCAGCGGACTTGTATGATTTTATTTCTTTGTCGCAAACGGCCGGGACGCAATAAGGCGGCGGCGGCGGCAGCAAGGCTTTATTGGACGGGGGACTCCTTCGGCGTCGGAAGAGTCGCCGGAGCAC
>JBBPFQ010000118.1:4152323-4163861 GCA_037974815.1 Kaempferia elegans | reverse complement strand
TCGTACCTCAATTTATTGTAATTCGGCAATAAAAATAAATATTTGTTATAAAATCATCAATGAATAAATCATTCGTCGCAATTTTTGCGACGAAAACATTTTTTATTGCAGATTTTGCAACTAATCCTGAATCCATTGAAGATTTTACAATTCAAATTGAATTTATTGTAAATATTTTATATGAATTATTACTAAGAATTTGTGACGAAAGTATGATTCATTAAAAATTTTCCAACGAATCCATAGATTCATTGTAAAATTTCCAAGGAATCCATTGATCCGTTGCAAAATTTTCAATAAATTCTTAATTTATTCAAATTTGACAATTTAAAAAAATAATAAAAATTGCTTGGTTAATTTATCTAAAATGCTCAGAATGAGTTGAAGTTGGTTCCTATATGTCGTTTATTTCTTCTGATTATATTTATATTTAAATATATATTAATATGTGAAGTAGGTCGAAATAAATTTTGAAGATATCTATATATTCATAAAAACTATATGAATACATCAAAATTGATTTCATCTCATTGTAGCTTTTATTACGTCGGCTAATTTTCATTGTTGAATTAATTGTTAAATATCAATAATTTATATTTGAATGCCACAACTATACACGTATTAGAATAGTGTACCTTGATTTAATCTCTCATTCTCTATATAATTATCTTTTATAATTTTTTTTATATTTAACTTTGATTAATAGAAGGTTAAAAATTATTTTTAAAATTAAAAAGATAAAATACTACTTAATATAAAAAAAAACAGGAGATCATTTTAAAAAGTTAACTTGTAATCGACCATATATCGGATATGAGGTAAAGTTCCGTTATTTGGCGAGTAACTCGTGAGGCTAAAAGAAGTTTGGGCGGTCTATTTTTGGAAACCATTACGTTTTTTATTTATAAATGCATGCGCCGGTATATTGCCGTGAAAATTCCAGAGAATTCCAGATTTCCCCCAATTAATACCACCGACTTGAGCGGTTGTTGGATGGCCACCTCAGCCGCCGCCCGGCGCCGCTCCTTGAACTCTCTCGGGCCGACCGAAACCCTGGAAATCGGCGGCGGCCTAGCCCTCTCTCCGCGCGTCAAGCTTCTGCTCACCTTCTTCCGTTCCGATCCCGCCGTCAAGCCCATTGACGAGTGGAAGCTCAAGGTCGCTCTTCTCCACTTCCTACGCTCTAACCCCCTCTCCCTCTGCATTCCCGATGAAGACCTCCTCCTCCACCGTCGCCCTGATCTTCATAAACGCAAGCGTGACGAACCCGTGGCGACAGGTACCCTCTATGTCCGTGACTTAGGGTTCCTCAAAGTCAAGAACGAACAAGGGCGGGAGGAGGACGAGCGGGCGCGCAGGAAGATTTTCTTGGATTGGCGGAGCTCCTTCGTCAACCGGCTCGCTGGGATCGATTTGAACTTGGAGGGCGTCAAGTTCAAAATGAGCGTTGAGATCCCACCTACGGATGATTTTGAGCAACTTAAGAAGTTGTGGGAGGACTGTTATGCTTCTAAGTTTCTCGATTCTCGTAATTATGTTCTATCTCTAATCTTAGAACAAGAAATTTTGTACTACTAGTTACCTTTGACATTGCTTGGGGATAATGATAATCATGTCTTCCATGTTTCATTTGCAGGAAGGGGATTTACTAGGAGACCAGACACGATTATAGTTCGGGGTGTTCCTTCCAGATGGTTAGCTGAGCCAAGAGTATCATCGAAGGCCTCAATGCTGGTCACACATACCATTTTTTCCTCGTTGGGAAAGATAAGGTACATTTTTCTATCATCGTAATGAAGTTGGCTGATTATACTTGGACAATGGTTACTGCTTAATAAACTCTGTCAACAGTTAAAACATTTAAAATACAAACTCAACAGATAAGTGCTTCAAATGCTGCTCGTTTTCTCATTAGTATTTGTTTTATGTTGTGCATACAAGTGTAATTGTTTGATGAAAATACCTCTGATGATTTTTTGTTTTTTATTCATCAATGATAACATTGAATTCTTATTACCCATGAGTGATCACGTTGCACTTTTGACTCTTCTAATGGATTTTCAAGTAGAAGACTAGGTCATGCATTCTATGTTGCAGGCCCTAATAAGTTCATCTTAAACTATGAGTAATATGAAAGGTCTTTTTTAGTTTTTCTAAAGCTGTAACCTACACTTGGAGTCATGCAACTGAGTAGTAGATATTATTTTCAAAGTTCTGATCCTCAGCTAAGGGAGAGATACTTTATCATCCATTGAAGGCAAAGTTTATAGACTTATTGTAACTTTGATATTTTAAGTAATTTTTCTTCAGATTTCAAGTAGATCCTTCCAATGGATGAGATCAAATCCTTTTAGCAACACGACAACTCCACCAGCAAGCACTATGACAATAAGATCTACCACTAGTTTAAAACATAATCAGATATATCATGAAAGGATAATTTATTAAGGTTGACATGATAGGCATGAAAAATATTTTCAAGTATACACTAACCGGATCAAGCCAAATAGTATGAAAATATTGATATTCGAGTTCAAACTCGGAAAAATATACGTGAGCTTCTAATTTGATTCGAAGTTTGAATATACAAATAATTTTAGCTTTAGCTCGATTTGAAATGAAATTCGAGCTTGAGTTCAGTTTGGATTGTTTGAACCCTATTCAAGGAAAATTGAACTATAGTTTGAAATAGCTAAAATTTAGGTTTGGTTTGAGTTATTTGAAGCTTAATTTGAGCATATTCAAATCATAATTGTGTAAAAATAAATAGAGTTTAGCTTGTGAGTGGTTTGTGAGCAATCGAACTAAATATTATGGATTTGAATTTGGCTAAAAAAATTATCTAACATGTTTGAGTTCGGCTTAAATTCGATAATTTCGAGTACAAATCAAATATTTTTGAGCTAGCTCGAAAAGTTTGCGAGCAGGTTCAATTCGTTTGTATCCCTAATCTTAGAGCATCTAGTGGTTCATCCGCACTCACTTTGAGAAAGTCGAGAGGCAAAGACAAAGATATCATCAACTTAGGGAAGCTAGGTGGGAATGCAAGAATATGAAAGTATAAGTAGCAAGATAGAACAACCATAGTTATATTTCTATGTTAATGTCACTTATATGTTTTAATTATATTAGGTTGAGCTTAGGATCTATGACTTTTTCCTTTGTACTTTAATACTTCACAAAGTTGTATATTGTATATGCATGCTCAAAAATGTTGTTTTGCCTGAAAAATATACATTTATCAACATCCATCTAATATGTCACCAACATAATTCTCATGTATCTTCCAGCAAGTGAACCTAAGGTTCAAAATCATCATTTATTTTATTTTACATAATTTTTAGCATCTTTATGTTATATTCATGGACAACACAACTCAATTTACTATTAGTCAACTTAATTCATGGTTCATTGCTTCATTCCTCATGTTTCAATTAATTCTACGTCATAGATCATTTGTCAAGCATATATAGAGCAGGAATCAACTACAATAAAAGTGTAAATATGCTCCTATTATTAAAACACTAATGTTATTTAACATCTGAAATTACAACTTAGCAAACAATACAAATCCACTACTGTAATATGCATGAATAAAGAGGGCTGTTTAGGAAACCAATGATTTATCTAGTCAACGTAAGTAAATAGGATAAGAAAGTGAATCAAGGCTTGTTCCTTGTTGGTTTAGATGTGATGACTATATGAAAAGCCATCACTGAGGGAATCTGACACAGGAGAAGAAACTCCGATTGTGACGTTCGAATTAAAGGTTTGCAGAGAGATGCTCCTGCTTAGAATCACACCTCGAAAATGTAAGGGTCCCACCCTGTGGTGAAGGTTACAACAATAACAACCGAGCCTTTTCTCACTAGGCGGGGTCGGCTATATGGGTCCTTTTACGCCATTAAACTCTATCTCCTACTATATTATCATCTTTATTTAAATACATTTTATCTCGTTTTATTGTTGTCAGCCAAGTCTTTTTTTTGGTCTTCGTCTTCCTTGTTTGGTATGCGTGTTTGTACATAGTTTCACATTGCTTAAGTAGAGCATTTATTGGTCATCTAAGTATAAGCTTGTACCATTTTAATCGTGTCTCTCGGAGTTTTTCCTCAATTGATGCAACTACGACATTCTTTCTAACGGTTTCATTTCTTATTCTATCCATCATCGTATATCCACGCATCTATATTAACATCCTCATCTCTGCAATTCACATGCCCGTGCCATCTTAAACCTTGAGGTGAAGGTTGCTGCCAAAAAAATTCTCAGAACTTCCTCTCATCCCTGAAAATTCCTACTTTATGCCATAATGAAGGAGTACAGAAAGGGTTAGTGAAATAGGAGCAAAAGGGTAAGATAAGACATGGTTTGAGAAGTATTCCACTATAATTACCTCATTGTAGTCACAACTTTGTGGCGTTGTTGTTTAACTTGCTACTTGGACCTACAAAAGAACTCATCATTGCAATCATCATTAAGCTTGAGAAAGGGTCAGATATCTTGTCAGTTTCAAAAAGCTAAATTGCATGCTGACTAAAGGCAGCAAGAGGTGTAATTTCAAATTTCAATTGGTAATCAAACCTCATTGGAGAAGGAAAACAAAGGATCTTGTGCTAAGTCTATGGAGATGATAATGTACTTCACACTATCTTGCAGACATGAGGGAATTGGGGATGCTGATGGGGAGACTCATATATGGAAGGATGGAAATTTAGGTTTTAGAAAAAAATACCAAGTAATGAGAATGTGCCGTGGGTTTGCATTTTTTTTTTTTAATTGAGCACTTAGTTAGCCTGTGTTGGCGAGCATTGTTAAAAGGTAACAAAGCTTCAAGACCTCGATGCACTAAAATTCCAATCTCTATTTGGATTTCGATAGAAGTATCTAGATATGCCTTACTAAGACAATTCATTACCACCATCATTAAGCCATGTTACTATGTTAGTCCTAGCTATTTAAGTCAATAACATGAATTCTTCCTTTATTGAGCTTTATATAAAATTATATCCTTAACAATATTTATATAAATTACATTATTTTTTCTCTAATAGTAATTGATGTTTCTTTGGTCTTTCTCTACTAAATAGGGCTTCCACTCCAATTGATTTATTATTTAACTATAAAATCTTTGGCTCTCTTTTGAGCTTGTTCATACCATCCTAATCGGTTTTTTTCTTTTTATTATCAATTAGAGTTACAGCTAATTGCTCTTTGGTAACTTTACATAACAATATAATCTTTTCTACATTTTTTTCCCTGTAAATGTTGTTTCCTAACAACCTAACACTTTTACCCATAATGTTTAAATTGGCATACCATAGCCTTATAAAGGTTAACTTTTACTCTAAAGCACACATGATGGATATATGAGACTACAAAAGCTTCTCTCCATTTCAAATACTCATGTTTATCCTATTAATGATGTCTTCATCAATATCATCTTCTTATTAAATTATAAATTGAAGATTTTTGAATGCATTATGATCAACCATCTTAACTATTTCCTTGGTACTTTTCTTAGTTCTAAAACTATATTTTGTATAATTCTTTATTCTCTTTAAATTGGAACCTTTGATTTCTAATTTTTTGTTAGTAGTCCAACTGTTTAGTTTAGGTACATTGTTATAATAAGCATATATTAAATAACATACACCAAAAAGATTTTTCTTTAATATATTAATGAATCCACATCTCCTTTCATTGCATCAATGCAATTAGTTGATCATTTTTCTTATCTAAAACACTGCACAAAATTGTCTAGGTCTCTACCATTAGCTTTTTATAGGTAAATAAAATTGATATGTGAATCCTTCATTTGTCTCTAACCTAATTAGGAAGTTTATAAAAATGTACTTATCGAAAAATTGTACTAAATGATATGTATCTTATCTTACTTTGGTTTTGTGAGTTTAAAAATACAAGCATACACTGAAAGAGTTCCCTTATTTTAGGTAGATCAATCATTATTTCTCCATATTTTCCCTCTGAATTGCTATCTTCACTAAAGTTGACCATATGCTTGTATTTTAAAAGAAATCACAGCTAGGAACTTTAGATTCTGTTTGATAGTGAACACGTATAAACTTCATCAATAACCTTTGGAAATATTTCCTCCCATTAAAAATCCATTTTTAATTTCAGAATGTTAGGGTTCATCCATTATTTGATTTTCAACATTTAAGTTATCAGTTACCTCTGTGTCTAATATTCTTTGACACTGCTTGCTTTCATCAATTAGGAATCTTAATGTTGCTGGGGACAATAATATGGGTAACCAAACAGAAGAAACCAATGAAATTATTTCAGGACTTAACTGCAAAGTCTGGGTTCAGTTTGAAAATTACGATGACTTCTACAATGCAATGAAGGTGTTATGTGGACGATCAATGCAGAAGGTAAGAATTTACACTGCTTTATTCCATAAATGGCATTTATGCAGTATTTATCTGTTAGTAGTGGTTTGATATTTTTATTGGTATGTCAGCGTGCTCGACAGCACCTGTTATATGGTCTATTTGTGGACTTGTTTTTCCTAATATTAAAAAAGAAACGCTGCTTATTCCACATTTTAATTCCCCTGGCAATCATTGTGCAAAACACGGAGCTTCTCCAGGACAGTGTTTCCACTTTCCACCCAAGAAATACCAGGAAGAACACATGGCTGGTGAAAGAATTCTCTACTAAATTTTCTCTCTTTCCTTCTTTCAAATGAAACACAAACTAGGAACTGAATTAACACCAAGCACAATTCAACTTACCAAAAAAGGGAACATATCATTAATTGAAGGACTACTCAATGCAAGGATCTTAATCCATTTTGTAAGCCAACAATGAAACTAGTTCTTCGCAAAAATACAATTTAATTACCAAAACTTTAGCAAACTCTCAAATAAACTAACAAACTTTTATAATCTATTAAGTAGATTTAAACAAGTTTTTTTTAAACCCAAATTATATCATTCCCCCCACCAAGGACTCAAGTTTGTCAAGTAGTGGAGTGATCAACTAGGGGAGCATGGGAGCAGAATGTTCTGTTAAGGCTTATGATGCCTTGCATAGGTGCAGAGTGTAGGATCAAGCTACATTTATAGAAGATGAATCCAGTTGGATTTTTCAATCTCAACAAATAAGCTAAGTTGCATGCATTGTAGTTCTTGTTTTGTGATCCATATATCTTCTATATCTAGTTCTATATCTATGTGACTTTTCCAATGTACTATCTATCTTCTAGTGTTTCCATTGGGAGCTAGCATTGTTTGTGTATCGATGACACTCCCAATCATATTAGTTAACTAAGTCAAAGGAGGTAGAGTTGGAGCCGAAGTGCTAGGAGTACAACCTATGGACAAATCAACAAACAAATGAGGCTTAAATGTCTCAATAAAATATTAAATTCTTTAATTCAATTGGCAAGTCAAAACTATAAGGATTATGGTTTAGTTTTTCTCACAATGCAAAAATAACTAGTAGAGTAGATATTAAATTTTGTATTGTGTTTTAGTAGTTGCTTAAGGTGGATGTTGACGTTGGACGCAATAACAATTATTTTAGAGGTTGATTTTCACAGGAATTTCAGAACAAACAAGAAATTGCCAAATGCAGAGATGTTGTGGTTTAACCGAATAAAATTGATTCAAAACAAAAGACAATGTCCTAACATCAACTAAACAAAGGTTTAAATAGTCTTAAAATCCTAATGATGAAAAAGATGAAAATAACCCAAAATAATGAAAATTTATTCGGAGCCTCCGAAAAGGCTTCAAACAATATTTTTCGGGCCTAAGATTGGGTCATTACGAGTTACATCTGATAACCAATTATAGATTTCTGAACAAATTTCGATTTGATATATTAAAGATCTTGTAGTTCAAACCCAATGACAAGCTTTGACCTCTTAAAGCTCGGATCCTCATGCATCAGTCTCTCTAGGTTGAAAAGAACTCGTCCTAGAGTTTAGAGTACTTACAGGTGGTAGTCCAGAGGAAGATCCTCTAGTTTATTGCTAAGGATTGTGGCGCAGGTGTCTCAATGATGGGGATGATGGTACCCTCAAAGCAGAAAAATCTCAGTGCTATAAATCTGGAAAATAAGGACTAATTTTAAAATTGCGGTTTGTTGGGCCAATTTGAAAAATGCAGGTTTGTTGTACCACATTAAAAAATGGCCAACTGTGGAAGTTAAGTAGGATTGAATGATCAGATAGAACAGAGGGTCGCAACGCAGGCCTTGACAAGATGTGAATAACCAGTGTTTGTTGTAAGGTGAATAAACCAGTGTTTGTTGTAAGGTTCTGTAGCATCAGGTGGTCGGTGCAAGATGAGGCTATGGGCAGGCTTGTCTTCTCCTTGTTGCACATTATAGGTGGACGATGTGAATGAGGAGGTTGTGACAAGTGAGAGTGAGAGGACAATAATCATGCAAGCATTATGCGATGGCAGATGACTGTTATGCGAGCATTATGACAATGTAGGATTGTGACAGTTTCTGAGGCAGCTGATGGCTAAGGTGGTTGAATCACATCAATGGAAGAAGTGTTGTAACAATAACTGAGTTTAATATAATTTGCTCTGATATCTATTGATATAGCACCAAGAGCCAAAAGATGGAAAATTTAATTTAATTGAAAGATCATTCAATACAAGGGAAATTTCCAAATAAATCTAAACAATCTTTTAAAGCAACCCTATCTACATCCTCCAAGGAAACAAAAAAATCGAGGAAAATGTTTCCCTATCCTTTTCCAATAATTTTTTTTTCCTACCTCACTTCTTCCTACCTATTCTCTCTGTAGGAAACACAATGATAAATATTTTGCATAAGGAATTGTGAATGCATATCCAAGATAGAAGAATTGTGTTTTAGAAGAATATAGTTGATTCAAATAAAAAGGCAATATTAAAAATAAATTGATTTCATGTCAGGTTCAAAATTTTTTTATTTCTTTAATTAGGCTTATGAATTTGATCTTTCCTTTTGTTTATTTGGGTGGGTAAATCTGAAAAGATGGATAAATGAAAGGATCAAAATAACCTCTCACCGTACCATTTCGATTTGTTTTAATTAGTTGGATTGAGCAATGGATAGATGACACTTTTTTTTAAACATAAATATCTTCGACTTTCTACTCTCTTCTTGTTCCTTATCTACAGAATCCTATTAGCTAATCTATTGTCACAGTGATGATAATTTCGATTGGAGGAGCATGAGATTATAACAATGTTGGCTTGAAAAAGATGTGTGATTCCTGTTAAAGTGGTATCAGATGACCATCTTTGATGAGATGTGCGAACTGCGCTACTGGTGGTGATTCAGTAACTCTCTTTATATCATGTTTCATACCACTATACCAGGGTGTGGAAGAGAGAGCCGATTGTTTTTGGACAAGAATGCCCACAAGGACTTGCTCCTTTCTCCCACCTCTCATCTTTGCATTGGGCGCTCCGCCTCATATTGTGTGCCACAGAATTTTACCTTCGTCCTCATATATGCAGAAGGTGGTACCGAGCAGTTGGTGATGGAGCATGAGCTTATCACCAATGCCTAGCCGATTATGTGCGAGATGAGTGCACATGTGCTGCAGATCTTTTACTTGCTGTCCCATCATTCAAGCAGTTTCTGGAAGAAAAAAATCTTTTTTTTTTTCTGAACAGAATACTTTTGAGACCGTATCTTCAGAATCAGCAACATGTTTTTATTAATTTTTATTAAAACAAACTGAACCTATAAACCACTAGAGGCACACAAATAAAACCAATCTCAAAGTTTAGCACTAGAGATCCACATGAAGCTGGAAAAAGGACAAACAACATTGCATTCCTCCACTAATCAAAGCAATCTTAAAGATAGCTGAATATTGCCAAACTAAATGGTGTCACCCCCAACATCATCATTGTACTCAATTACCTTTTCTTCCGCAGCATGTCTTTTTTGAAGTGGCCAAATCCTCCATCTTTGGTTCTCTTCCACTGTTGGGATGTTGTAGGCATTGGGATATATTGGGATGGCCTCATGGAGTGCATGGATTGACCGTGGGAAAGAAGGGGAAACTAGGGAAGATAAGTGGATGGAGATAAGGGGAGTAGGGTGCAGTTTTCATTTTGATTTTTATTGCTCAGAATTCCCTCCAACATTGTTTTCAGAATATGGTTTTTACACATTTCATTCAATTCTCTCGATTTTGAATATTTCACATATTTTGTAGGAAGGGTCACGACTTAAGGTAGACTATGAGGTTTCCTGGGACCAAGATGGTTTTTTTAATGTACAGCAAACTTCCAGAAATCATAGGCAGGATGTGCAAACCAGCATACAGGCTACAACAGATATTGGTTCACGTCGTAAAAGATTCAGGGTATATTACCTTTTCCTAGTTTGCCTTGTATCTTCTAGCATTCGTGATAGTTGCATAGAAACATAGCAATGAAATGCTGCTAATATTTTGTTATCGAGTGCATCAGTTTAACATTTAGTGTATTAGTTGTCATTTTATGTTGCAAGACAATGATCTATGATACTTTTGGGGTGAAAGAGATTTCCAATGCATACCTTAGGTTTGAAATGATTGCCCCTTTCATTCATTATAAATTACACCCTGATATCATTCTACTTTTGCCTGTTCTTTATCTTTGAGTGTTTTTTGATGGATTTCCCTTATGAACCTTTTCTCTGAATGTGCAGGAATAAGCCAAACACTTGAACTCGAAGCTAGACTGAACTCAAGATGCAAGTGGCAGTGTTATTTTCTTTAGATTCACTAGTAGATTGATTTTGATCTTAAACCTTATCATCCTTATTTGCCGTCAAGATAACAATTATTATTATGATCCTTTGAATGCGATCATTTGCTCGAACTGAGAGTGTGTAGGAATGATAGAAAAAAGTATCATTTGATCCAAAAGCAGGCTGGCATTCTGTTCATTCTAAGGTTGCCAAGGGTCACCCACTCCTTGTCTGCTGGGGTTCGCCGCTGCCCCTACAGTATTGCATTTATTCCAAGGGGCTCTCTATCTTTCCACCTAATTATCCAGTTGTCTGTAAGTGCATGTTGGATTCACTCCCGTGGGTTGTGCTTTCGGAGAGGTATGGGATGTTTCTCATGACACCCTTAACCTTTTGTCAATGCCTATGATGTCTGCCCTGTCCTCTTGATGTCGCCAAGAAAAAACTTTTGGTTTCTAATTCTTTTGTGTTGTTGCTGATGTGGTAAATGTTGGATCATTCTGTTAATGTTATGATCTTCAGGAGAAATATTCAAATTTTATTGTTGAGACATTGGAGATGAAATTTCAAGTGGTTGAGGACGTAATTAATAAATTACTCTTCAACGTGTTGGGGATACATGTTGGGACTACATTAGAATTCTTTGATTAGTTTGATTTTTATGTTTTTTTTATATCAGTGATGAGTTTGAAATGGTTATAGAAGATGATTCTGGTTCTCTTGATAAAAAATTGAGGTATTTAATTTATTGAGCAATGATATGTATATGGAAAAAATCTTAGAGAAAGAGATTTTTTTTATTTATTATAGTCAATA
>JBBPFQ010000118.1:4105561-4132342 GCA_037974815.1 Kaempferia elegans | reverse complement strand
CTACCTCCATCGGAACCCTCGCTTCGCGACACCAGCAACCGCGACGAGCTTCCTGCGCTGCTGCGGGCGTCGCGATGCCAGTCCTCTGGTGCCGGATTGGTGCCGGTCGGCGGACGGAACGAAACGTCTCGCCCGTTTCGACCGGCTCGGCACTGAAATCTTAATCCCTGACCATGACTATATTACATTCGTTGCTTCTACTCATATTCATCCCGGGGGACATGAAGAGTGAGTATATTGCCACGATCTTTTAAATTCATTGGAGATGTGCTCTCTAAAAGCTCTTTTGTCAAAATCTTCATATTGTTGTTATGTGTACTTAACATTTCGTTTGGCACCAAGTGCTTTGTTATTGCATGACAAATTTCCTAAGGGACATTTGAACACTTTGAAATCTCCTGGTATCCACCAATTCAATTTTCTCAAGGCATGTGACTCCACTGTCGCACCCAATTATATCACAATGTAAAGATCACTAATAAAATCGATTGATGTGTATATCTTCAAGCTAGATCATATGGTTGTTGTTTTGGTACTCTTTATATGCCCATCATTAAAAAGTTAGGGTATTAATTAAAATAAAATCATCAACAACAAATAAATACATTGATATAACTTAGTTGATATATAAGCATAGTTTGAAATCTCGTATTGTGCCGAGGGAAACTGTCGAAACATATCATTTAAATTACCGAAATTCGATACCACTTGATACAGACAATGTCTCCTTCTTATGCTTCATTTCCTTCCTCCTTCAATATCCAATCCATCGCCAGCACCATGCATCAGAATATCGGCACGACAATATCATTTCTGTCAAAGATCGAAACTTTGGCATGGTTTGAGATTTTGAACCTAGTATATAACAATTATATGTGACTGATACATAAATATATTTCTTATATAACCCATAATTATCCTTTATATAATATAACTGATATATCTATTATATATAATTAATATAATATAACTATAATATAAAATATTTAATTATTATAAAGGTGTTATAAACTGACATAACATTCCTGAATTGCAAGAAATAACGAGTTCTTGACTTTGGGACAACGCAAATGTCAGTAAAGGGGAATTTGCTGTTTTACCCATCCACCGGCACCAATATCAGCATCGTGACCTCGCGGCGGCCTCACAAGATTGTGGTGGCTGCCTTGACCTTGCACAATATATATACGTATACATATACATATATACATGCATACGTATATGTATACATGTACATATGTATGTGTGTGCACATATACATGTATATATATATGTGTGTGTATATTTTTTTTATTGTTTTTTTTTTCAAATTTTTTAGTTTATGAATTTTTTATTTTTTAAATAGGTAATTCCTTTCTCATGTTTTTTTCCCTCTTAAGTTTTTCCTCTTTGATCCATTAATTTGTTTCCTGGTTACTTTTTCCCTCCTTTATTCATTAATTTTTTTCTCTTCATCCATCCATGAAGGTAAACAGTTAGAAAAAAATTACCTCAAGAAGTATGGCTAATTTTTTTTCTCTCCATCTTTCACATCACAAGTTAAGTAGCAGAAAAAAAAACCTTATGATTATCTTTTTCCCTTCTTCATACATCCACAAGGTAAATATAGAGAAAAACAACCTTCAAAAATATAGGAGACAAATTATTAAGAAAGATAAAAAATTAAATATAATATAATTTTTAACTTTATAAAATATATTACTACTAATGAACTAAACTATTCTATATATAAATTTAGTTTAATTTTAAACTTGATTGTGCCATGTCTATTTGGTGGACTTTAGTTATGCTTAAATCGACTTGCACTCGATAAGTATAAAATATTTTACAAGATAATATCCAATTATATATTCAACATTCAACATGTCAAATATAACTCAATAGTAAATATCTATCTTAATAAAATATTAATAGAAATATTTTTTAATTAATATATTTTATATTTAAAAAATATTGAAGCCGTATTAACACGGCACAATACAATATCAAAATCATATTGTTTCAGTCATAATCTCCAGCAAGGCTCAAAATTTTGAATCATATTTTCGGCTGCAACACCAATGACCATTGTTCCCCACTGCAACTTTGGGTGACAGGAATGCTGAAGAGGTCTTCTCTGTTCGCTCTCAATTGATTCATCTGAGTGTTGCCTTTCAATCGTTGTTGTCTCTGATACCTTCCTGCATTGCTCATTGTTGTTGGCAGTTTGGTACTATCCTTCAATCCCTGAAGGGTAGATTTATATCTCGACTCCTATTTTCGTGAGCTCCTCCTCTCGTGATCGACAAAAGGAAATGAATTTAATTTCTTTTGTTGATGCCAATTGGGAGTATGCATTTCTTGAGACCATGTGTGACCAATCAAGGGAATGATCGTGCGGTGTGGGAGAAATAGGGTAATTTAAATGATGCTATTAAGTTTCATGTACCATTGCGAGATCAGAATAAGATTTTGCAGCAGTGCCGGGCAGCATGGTTCAGTTTGATACCTTGGCTATGACTACTTTTCACAAGAACATTGGTGCTTTTGTCTAAGTGCTTTGTCTAAGTGCACACAATTGTCTAATGGCTAAGCCAGAGTCAACTCTAATGATCACTTGCACATTATTCGATTGCTTACATTGAGTTTGACAGTTGTCAAATCTTGTTTAGTTAACGGCACTTTGTGGCTCTAGCATTCTCTAGTTTTCGGATCATGGTTTACATTAGTGGGACACTAGTCAACTGTACAGTCAATTGGACATAAGAGATGTTCTTTTTTGAACGTCCCTTAGTTAACTCATTAGCAAATTGACGGTGACAATGTACCAATCGACTAACACTTTGACTACGATCATTTATAAAGTTGAGCCTTCTCTATTTAAGTGGTCTACGCTCGCCAATGCGTACAAATTTCACATTCTCAACTCCCTTGGAGCCTTACCAAGCCTTCTCGGCTGATCATTTCTCTGGTGCTTCTCGTCCTGTGGTCAGATTTCTACGCCATCCTTCTCTGAACTCTATGGACCTTTGAGCCATCAAACCATTAGCACATTGGTTGTGTCAAGTCACCACGTATATCTACATCAAGTTTGTATGACTTCATACACATTAGATCTACAATGATCTTTAACTTAAAATCTTTGCCTAAACCATCAAAACCCTCAAAAGGGCATGATTGCACCAACAAGTCCTAATATAGATACCTGCTTGGCTCATTGTTTCTTGTGTGTCTATTTCTTGGAAGATATTAGTGGGACATGAATCATCAATCAATTTTGGATCTGTGTTTGTTTGTTATATATTTAATATTTATACAATGGAAACAAATTGGTACTTGTACATCTTTTTATCAACATGATTGTATGCAGTATCTGCCTTTGTAAAGCTGTGTAGCAAGGCTAACTTGTTCCGTTGACAGCGTGTACTTTATGTAGACATTGATATCCATCATGGAGATGGTGTTGAAGAGGCTTTTTTCACAACTGACAGAGTCATGACTGTGTCATTCCACAAATATGGGGATTTCTTTCCTGGAACTGGCCATATAAAGGATGTTGGGTTTGGGCAAGGAAAGTACTATGCACTAAATGTTCCTCTAAATGATGGGATGGATGATGATAGCTTCCGGGCACTTTTTAGACCTGTCATCCAAAAGGTTATGGAGGTGTATCAACCTGATGCAGTGGTTCTTCAATGTGGTGCTGATTCATTGGCAGGGGACAGACTAGGTTGTTTCAACTTGTCTGTGAAAGGCCATGCTGATTGTCTACGATATCTAAGATCCTTCAATGTGCCCATGATGGTTTTAGGAGGTGGTGGGTATACCATGCGCAATGTTGCTCGCTGTTGGTGCTATGAGGTTGTGTTTTGTATATGTTTTGATTCACTAGAATCTACTGGTAGCAAGTTGTTTATTGATGCACAATGTAACTTGTTGCAGACAGCAGTTGCAATTGGAGTGGAACCAGACAATAAATTGCCTTATAATGAATACTACGAGTATTTTGGTCCTGACTATAATCTTCATATTCAACCAAGAAGCATGGAGAACAAAAACTCTTCAAAAGAACTGGAAAACATTAGGTAAATGTCAGCTATTATTGCATCTGGAACTTCAACTTGCAGAAGTAATATACCAATCAAGTCATTGTTTGTTATTCTCTATAAACCTATTTGAAATTTTTAGTTTCATACAAAAAAATGTTTGTGTAGAATGTGGAGAAGACTATCCTCTTTTATTGCAAAGCTGAAATTAAAAAATGAAATCATTTTTTGCAATCTAGTAAGTGTAGTTTCACTAGGGATGACAATGGATCGAGTTTGAGTTGGATTCCATATTCTCCGTCCCCATTCCCATTACCAGCCCCATTTATTATATCCATCTCCATCTCTATCAGGTTTTCAACTTTTATCCTTATACTTATCATAGGATCGGATATCCATACTCATCAAAGTTCTCTATATTAATAATTTTCTTCATTCCATCCAACTATCATCATTCAACAAAAGCATATTAGAATTAATATCAATCCAAAAAAATATAATTCAACAAAACATATTAAACACCAACAAAAAATAATTAGTGGGGTTTGGAAAAAGAATTTTCTTTTATATATATATATAAATATATATATATATATAATTTAATTGGGTATTCGGGTCAAGTACGGATATGATTCTACTAAACCCGACTCCATACCCGAATACCCTTATCCGATTATTTAATCGGATAAAAAAATCCCTCCACACTCTCCTCTATTCGGTCGAATATCGAATCTTCCATCAGGTTCAAAGAAAATTGTCATCTGTGTCACTAGTTGATAAATGAGGAAAATAGGTAAGATGGTACAAAAATATTGAAAGATGGCTTGTAGAATTCATAGTTAACAAATTGAATCCATCACTGTAGGTGTGATGGATAAGGAGACAGATCCCTCATATCTACAAAATAGTCTTTCTTTATGATTGGTTTAGAATCAATTGCATGTATTATATCTGTGTGCTTGTCTGCTTGATTAATAATGCACACAAAATATCTCGCTTATATCAGATGGTCATAGGGCACAGTATGGTCTTAAAGTCAACATCAACAATCACCAGGTTTCACTCAACAATAATGTCACTCAACACGAACTGCTCAGGCCAATTCAAGACGTGAGGAGTTTAGGCACATATGACAACTGATGGAGTATAATAGGATAAGCTAGAGGATGAGGTTGACGTGTATCTATGATAACTAACATCACTTGACGAATGTAAGTAATTATAAATTTTATGAATACGTACCCCAGTATGGAGGAAAGATTATTCGTCAAACAATGATCCAATGGTATTTTATTTTTTTTTACTTTGCTTCTGGAGGATATTATGATTTATGACAGTTCGGCAAGGCAATAAACACTTGGTGACATCGGCGCCCCCTTGATACTCAGTTTGATCTTAACTTCCTTTGTCTTATATTCTGTTGTAAACCCATCCCAGATCCATGTAATTGTGGTTGTATTTTGACCATAAAAGTTTAGTGTTTAGTGTCATCTGTGGGATTGAAGCTGAGGATGGAGCTTCACAAGTCAGATTAAAGAGGAAGTTCCCAGTATAAATACGTAAGAATTTGTTCCCAATGGGATGTTGCCTTTGACAATTATTTGCCTCAGGACTAGCATTAACGCTAACCAATCTGAGTGAATTACTATATCTAAATTGGTGTGGGATTCCATAATGCTGCAACAGTAGATCATCTAGGAGACACAACAATGATAAACTACTTCAAGGATGCTTTGGTGATAGCAAGGGACTAAAAGGAGGAGAAGAAAGGAGCTAAGGAAGTAAGAGGCACAGATTCTGAAGCAGAGTTAATGAAAAAGTATAATGAGAGAGAAAATTATTTTAAACTAGGGAGATGTTGACAGAGAAGTTGTGAGTTGGTGTAGGTGGAGAAGAAACCTAAGTTACAAAATCCTTTCTAGAGATTCAACAAGATGCCTTTTTTTGCAAATTCCAAAATGTTGGATAGGGACGTGTAACGATGGCAACCCAAATTGATCATAGCGCATGACTACTTGATGATCCTATATTCATCTACAACTTGATTTGTGCTCCTGGTAGTGGGGAGACCTATTGTTTGTGTTTTTGAACAATGTAGTTTTGTGCCAAAATGAAGTTATGGTCCTATCTTTCCTATATAGCCAAACCCAAACCTGATGTATTGCTAGGATTATGGAGAGTTCTAATGTACTTTGTTAAAGTTGTTAAAATGGAGCAAATCAGAAATTACCACACCGCTATCAGTTAAGGAAACTGATTAGGTATTCCCCTCGAACAGAAAGGAAGCTCTCTGGTCAACTTAAACGATGTAAAAAATGTAACATATCCCCTCTTAGGTCTTAGGAAGCCATCTCAAGCCTATAGTCTGTCGTCAGCAAGTTGAAGTTACTCTTCTTTGCCAGCAAGTTCCCCTTCAATCTCTCTGGTTTGATTTGGAAAGTGATGTAATTCTTTTTTGGAGTCTCATTTTGAGACTCATGAACGGGAGTGTCATCTCGAACTTTTCTATCTGATCGATCCATTCCACTTCCAGCTAGCCTGTGTATCAGTCTTTTCCTTAGGTAATCTTTCAAGGCCCATTTACAAGGCCATGTGACCTGCTGGGCCAATAGAGGGGACAACTGGGACAGCAGACTTACCCTGGAGGCACACAGTCTTCAAGGAGTACACTGAACAATTCAGTCATTCCACAATAGCCGAAAACATAAGCAGAACCAAAACTATTGGTGACCCTATTACCTGTCAAAGGCCATATATGCTCTTAAGAGTAAAGGGAGTTCAACTGTGGTCTTAGTTTGTCTTTTTTGAATAGTGTTGGGTATCAAGTTCTTTTACTAATATTACAAAAAGAGCAATTGTTTTAGTTTTGAAGTCTACTTTGTTAGGAGAATAGTGTGAAAGGACGTTGGCAACTTGATGACCTTTAGATAGGGAACAAGCGAGCCTGATTAAAATTTAACAAAAGATTTGTTATTGCAGGCCACCAAGTGTAAGATTCCCATCCTACCATACCCAGGACAACATTAAGTCAATTCGGAAGCTGTTGTTTGCATTCTTTATATCATAGTTGTCAAAAGCGCTCGCTTCTCTCGCTTAAGCTCTAAGCGAAGCGAGGTGCAACCCTTGGGCTTCTGAGAACTTGGAAGCGCAAGAGGTTTAGGAAGCAAACGCTTCGTCGCTCGCGTCACAGAAACATTCCTTTTTTATTTTATTTAAAGTCCTAATTAAACCTTTTTAAACCTTCATCTCTTCGTCTGCCGTTGCTTCTTTGCATTTGCTGCTCCTGCTTCTTCAATCGCCTGCCTCTTTGTTTCGAGGTAAGTTCTCAATTTCTATTAATTCCTCAAGTTCGAGGCATCCCGGGATTCCGGCGCCATCGGAGGCGTCCTGCGACCCTTCTGGCGCCTCTGGAGGGATCCTGCGACCCTTCCGGCAACGCTGGAGGCATCGCGAGAAGCTTCCGCGATTCCTCCCGGCATCGCACAACGCCTTTGCGGCGCCAGAGGCGTCACACAACGCCTTCTGATGCTCCGCGAAAACTTCACGCGACGCCTCCAGCGTCAGCCGAAGCGTCGCAAGACGCCTCCGACGGCGCCAGAAGGCGTCGCACGATGCTTCCGGCGGCACTAGCACTCCTCTGGCGTCGCGGTCGTGAGCGGGCTGCAGAATTGCAATTTTTAAATTTTCGAACTTAGTTAGGTTTGCATTTAATTAATTCAATCAACTCCCAATTTAAATAGGCTATTAAATGGGATAGTTTAAACAACTTTCCAGAAAGCCTAATTAATATATCCCAATAAAATACATAAAAACATATTTAAAATAAAAAATTTAATAAATTTATTAATTCATGAAAATTAAATATATATATATATATAAATATAACATTTTATTAATTCATATAAATTTAATTTAAAGATATAAAAAATAAATTAAAAATCTAATAAAGTTTATTAATTTATATAAATCAGATTTAAATATATAAAAATCTTGTAATAGAATATTCTACCGCTTCATCAAAGAATATTTTATTTATGGTTATTTGAATTTTCAAAGACATTTTCAATGACTTTTAAGTCCCAAGACCCTTGAGCACTTTTTTGCGCTTTGTGCTTTTGACAACTATGCTTTATATAAGAATCCATTGAAGACCTTCAGGTATTCAGGAAGATGTTACAATGAGTTCACAAGTGTGCAACAATGGATGGTGTGCTTCTTATAAAACTGACTAGCATGAACCATCATATCTGAGGGGAGAACTAACTAAAAATTATCCAGTATCGATGTTGTATGATTCCAAAAGACTAGTTGATCACTGGAAGGTCTCTGATGATGGAGGGGATGGGAGACTTCCTCAAGCCACCTCTTATTTATGAACTGGACATTTTGCCTAAACTTCCTGCTATTAGGAGGTAAAGGTGGTTAGTGTGTGCTAAACCATGAGGATGCTTTGATGATGAAAGCTCGGAGGAGGTAAAGGTGGTTAGTGTTGTGCTAAACCATGAGGATGCTTTGATGATGAAAGCTCGGATGACGAATTATTAGTTTGAAGGATGCTAGTTTGACCAGACCCCTTGTCATGTTATGTCACAGCACATTCCACTAGATGGATGTGCTACACTAGAGTCAACTTGAATATAATGAGTTTAATATTAGTTGGGTTTCAAGGAGTGGAGTTTGAACCTTTAGAACCATTATGTTAGATATGGACTGTAGGGGAGGGGACATATTTTCAAACTCTAAGGCATAATTCTTGGTAATAAACTTGGCCTCAGGCTATAATGTGATTCTTGATAAGCCTGTAGGGGAAGAGACTGTAAAGGAAGGTTGTGATCTTCTTACTATCAGATGATGAATTCCATGGTCCTACTTGTGGTGGGAGTGGCATGAGCTGATCTGGAAGTGTTTTGAGTATTCTACCACAATTCTTTGGGGATGTAGTAGTCTACCCTATTCTTAGAGATCAGGGAAGTTCTAAATATCCTAGCTGTGGAAGTTGAAGACAAAGACAGTGAATGCAAACTTAAGTTCAAGGTTGAAGAGAGGTTCATCAAGAGGTTAGAATTGGTCTAACAACAATATAATGAGTTCAACAACAATATTTCAATATCTGTTTTACTCGTTGGGTGTTAAGAATGATTCTTTTACGGTGATCTTGTAGAAGAGGCACATGGAGTAACCTCCAAGCAATCTTTCGATGTGGTTTGGTAAATTTGGCTCTTCTCATTTACTTTGGGCGTGATAAATGCTCTAGGGAAATGCCTTCTATCGTGACCATGGCCATCTCTAAATTTTAGGGTATAAGTGCAATTAGGCAAGCTCTGCCATGGATACACAATTTGCATCAAATTATTCTTTTCCCTTGGCAAGAAATATGATATCGTTGAAAAGAAAAAACGAAAACTATGTCAGTTGTGCAAGTGCAGAGGTGGAATATAATGCAATGGCTCCTACCACGTGTGAGTTTTTCTAGCTCCAATAATTGATGACTGAGTTGCATAATCTCCAATTAATCCGATGAAGTTATCCTTTGACAATCATGGTGTCATGCACATTGCTTCAAATCTACTATTTTACAAAAGAAATAAAATAATAAAGGAAAAATGTGTAATCGAAAGAGTTCATTGCTTTATTTGTGAGCTTCAGTGGTTGATTGCAAATCTATAAAAGGTCTTAAGAATTGAGTAAAATTGTAATGAGCTGAGTCTTTTTTATACCTTTGAACTAACTTAAGAGGAGTGTTAGAGACTGATTCCAGAATATGTGATATATTTGAACTAGCTTAAAAGGAGAGTGTTAGGTACTTGGTTGTAGAATGTGATAACGTAGGTGTTATAAATATACAATTTAGATGGATGTAAAAAAGGCTCATCCCTGCCTTCTTAGCTAGGAGCATGTAATTGATACTCTACTAGTATTGAATATAGTTGATGAATTTCTAGTGGAGGTCTCAGGAACTCTATCCTAGACACAAGGGTTACAGTCGGAGCTAGGTATCAACTAAGGAGAGCATGGGGAATAAAGTGAGGAAACAAGACATACAAAAAGGATGCAAGCTAAAGATCAAAAACCAAGAGCAATTGGTTCTAATCTCTGGGCAAAAAAGGAAGTATTGAGTTAAATTCTAAAAAATCAATTTTGTGCAGAGAATGTGTAGATAAGGCCGTGACAGTAGCAAGGTAAAACTTTTTTTTCAAAAAGTAATTTGGTTGGTTGGAAATACTTGATCAAAGAGAGAATCATTCAATTGTTTGGATTTTTCAAATCTCTTCAAAACACAACGAAGGGGACAACTGATACAGGCATAAAAATGTCTCGCTTTTATGTGGACCTAGGGTCGGTATCACAAAGTGTCAGGTTTGGTTCAACAGTAATGACTCGGGCAATCTGGGAATCTACACACGGATTTAAGGTGTCTAATAGAATAACAATGCAAGCAGCCCAGCATAAAGCAAGAGGACAAGGGGTTGAAGCGTCCTTGACAATTGACAGCAGGCGGCCAATTTATGCTACTATGAAGCCTATAAATACCTATTCATACTGATTTGGAATGTATTAAATTCTTTCAACTAATGATTCAGTACTTTTAGTAGTACATTTTAGCAATTTGGTCACTTTGGCAAATGATCTGAAGAGCTTCTCCACTTGATCTTAGCTTCCTTTGACCCCATTTTAAGTTAATTTGAAGCTCTAGTGAGCAGATTCGTTTATTTATTTATTTATTTTTTATATTTTCATTACAACAATGAAGTTCTCGTTATACGGAACACAACATCTATGATTTGCCTTGCAATAAGGAGAATCTTCAAAACCGAATCATCATCAAGAACACTCTGAAACAGCTGCTAGAGTCAAACTTATTTTTGTTTCCTTATCCATGCCTTACCTTTTCTACTGACAATTACATTTCCATTTGCAGAATTATGTTGATGGATTATCTTTCAAAAGTTGAGCATGCTCCAAGTGTACAGTTCCAGTCAAGGGTGCCTGATACTGGAGTGCCTGAAGAGGTGAATCCTTTCTGTAAAAAATTTACTGGGATGCGGAGTTTCCTATTATTTTCATTTAAATGAAAATTTTAATACCTTGAAACTGTCATAATATAGGCTGAAGGAGACATGGACCATCGTAGGCAAGCCAAACTATGGAGTGGTGAGTATTATGATTCTGAGTTTGAGGAAGCCCAACAACCAGAACCTGAAAAAATATCTTGATTATTGTCTGTCAGTAGAATCTACTATAGAGGTACTCACTTGTTACATATCTAACTTTATAATTGCTTGTAAATCACTGTTTTTGTTTTTTTATGCTAAACTTTTTATGATTACAAAAGTTCATTGTTGAACTTATAGTTTGTTAGGATCTCCAAGGATTAGTCCCACGTGATAACAACTAGCGTTCTTCAAGAGAAGATTCAAACACATCTGAAAAGGGTATGAAGGAGAAGACGTGATAGAGAAGAAAACTATTTGGGACTAGACTTGATTTTCTCTTTATTGTAAGTTATTACATTTATTGCAACTCTATGAACTTTATTTAACCTAATCAGCTCAAATAAAATCCCATTAAGCATAACTTAACTTTTTCAATTGACTCGGACCTTGGTACTCAACTTGATTCTTTGTTAATCGACTTGCTCTTTTGTTGGTACTCATTTATTTAAATAGCTTGCTCTAAGGTAACAAACCCTTTTACATTCACCTTCATTGCTTTAGCTTTGTCGCGTGTCGTGTCTACCTTGTGTGCAAAGTGAATGCAAAAGGGATTTGCTCCCCTTTAAAGTAAAAAACAAAAAAATTAAGTAATATTGGATCTGGAGTGATTGAATCTGGAACCATTTTATTTTCTCCTTTTTTTTAGTAAAATAATTGAACTGAGTAGTCCATTGGAAATTGGTATCCAGAGGACAATGTCCAATTTATTTTTTTTAAATTACAGTTAAAATAAGTGCTTAATTTTGGCAATTGATTATCCTTTTTTATTAATTTTTTATGGCCCAAAATAAAAAAAAAAATAAACAAACAAATTGTGATTATTTTTTAAACACCCCTAGCTTCCAACAAATTAAAAAAAAAACTTTTCATATTTTGACTTCTTGAGCATGTCATATGATAAAAGGTGATTCGTTTGCTCCCAACGTCCCCGTCAACTCATTCTTATATCAACACGGAGGAGGTAAATCACGGTGGCTACTAGTCATTAGTGTAAATGGTTAAGACATATGGGAGGTATATACTCGAAAGCGTCGAATTTCTACCTCTAAATCTAATATGATAATCTTTCATATCTTAATTATTGTACCGCTCCGAGAGGACGATTTCTCGAGCATGTCAGTTCAGATAGCACGTATCCTCAAGATATTGACGAGCTAGATAATTAAATTTGTAATTTGAATAATATTTTATTTGTAATTTTACACTTGGGCCGTTCCAACACTATATACATCTTTTCTTGCTATGATGGTTCCTGATTGAATCTCTATACGCAATTTTCGTGTAATTTGGTTAACCACAAACTGTGTTCTATAGATTGGATGAATCCATAGTTCTATCAATCAATGTGGAATTAATGCAGCACATCTTTTATATGCAATTTTTGGCAATATTATTGCCCATCAACATTTATAATTTATCTGAAGTTTTTTTTTATTAGGTATCTTTATAACCAAAGTCAACCTAGAGCTAGTAGACAGCCCACTTTATATTTTACCTATCAAGGAAATTCAAAATCTTTAGTGACTTCTGACCTGACATCCCAGTTTCACCAATAGTTCCATAAATATATCCTGTGTGAAAATTAAATCTTGATTATTTGAAAAATGTATCGTATCTCTTATCATCACATCAAACTCTAGGAGCTTGTAATTTGTTATAATTTTTTTTAGTTGTCAACATATATTTAGCTTACATTAACTAACTCTGAGGCGAGGTGATCGATCGGTCTGAAGTTTTCTATCAACCATCCGGATAAATTATGAAGCATTCACAGTATGTTCATTAGCCTAATGTTCTTAAGTTAACCGTTTATTAAAATAAATTTATCTATTAATTTATCAAAGTTGAGATACAATCTTTACATATCTAGAAAATTAAGAAGGTGATTTGCTATACCTTGCCCGGGGGCTTGTAATTTTTCATAAATGACGAGTAGAGTTGTGGATTGAGCCGTTTATTGTAATAAAAGGTGATTACGCTCACTTTAAACTTCTTTCACAGTTCGTCCTCAAATCATGTGAAATGAAGTAAATCACAGAGTTCGCTTATAGCTAACAGAAACGACGAGAGGGTGGGAGTAAATTTTTTTTCCAAAGAGATGTACCCATAAAAATTAATCTCTTACCTATTATAATAAATTTATCACCTTTTAATTAATTTGACATCCGTAAAAATTAGACGTAGGCGTTCATGTGATTGGCTTGTGTACCAATGCAGGCACGACCCAATCTGTGTCAAGGTACATTTCCCCAAACTAGGTACCCTCCAAAAATCAAAAATACATAATTATATATATATAATTTACCAGTTTAATTTATGTTCATTATAATAATTAAAATTTCTCTTGATTAATTATGTTCGATTAAATTTAAATAAAGAACTAATTTTTAATTTAATTTAAGACTGAAAGACGTATTTTAAGAATTAGGTGCATCTTTGATAAAAATGAAAGTATGGCCTACCTTTTGAAAAATCTATAAAATTAAGGGGCATTTGGTTTGAGACATTTTCTTTTTTATTTTTTAGAAAATTATATATATATTTTTTATTTCTTAGAAAATAACTTTTTGATATTTTTTAATTTTCTAAAAATGTTATTTCTTTTTCTATAAAATAGACGTGGAAAATATAAATCAAATACTATTTTTTAAAAAATATATATTTTTTTTCTTAAAAATAAAAATATAAAATGTTCAAACCAAATGTCCCGTTATGGCCATTAGTAAAATGTTACTTTTTCTTATATAGTAAATCTAAATAGATAATACAATCGAGAAGCTATTGAAATTCAACTATACTTTAAATAACAACAAACAACTTAAAATTTGAGTTTTGAAAAAATTGATAAATGTTTTTTTTTATTAATGATGGATTTAAATTTATAGATGCATTAAGAGGTCGATTGAGTCCATTCAGGCTTTAAAAATATTTAAAATAGATTTAAAATGATATTTTAATTAATGTTGATCAAAACTACTCAATAAAGTCCTCAAACGATCAAAACTAAATTTTGAGGTACTAGTACTCAAACTACTAAATACTTTCAAAATCACTAAAATCTACTCAAAATAATCATATAATATTTTTAGACAAAATTGCTAAATAAAGTTTTTAAGTGTATAGATGCAATTCTATTCAAGAAGCGGTTAGAAGAGTTCATCTATCCTTTTAAAATATCTAAACAATTAAAAAATATATTTTAACAAATGATGAATGTCAATTAGTTTAAAGGACATTTAGAAATAAAAACAAAATGTAAATTAACCCCTGAAAAAAAAAAAGAACTCGTAGCACAAAGACAGCCGGCCAGCCCGGCCTAGGTCTGCCCATCTCGGCCCAGACCAGCTCGGCCCAGCCCAGCCCATGCCATGTCTATTTTACAGCGTCGTTGATCGCATCACATCGTCTTTTGGATCCGCCCCTTTCCTTGGTGACTCGCGGGAGCAAGGCAAGCGACGGCGGTGTTCTTCAGGGAAATCTGGCGAATATGTCGTTGGCAAGACGTGGATCCGTGAGTTTCATTTTGATTCTTCTTTTTTTCGTGGTTTATTTCGGTTTTCGTAGATCCTTTATGTGCTTTTAAAATTTTGGTTGATATTTGTTGTAGCCTTCTCTACTTGTCATTGGAAGAAGTGATTAGGTATTGTGTTATGAATTGATTGCCAGATGTTATTTGTTCTCGATCAATACTACGGGTGTGGTTAAGATGATGAAATATATTCGATCCAAGTTATGGTATATTTTGGTAGTGTCAATCCCACGCTTATCTGAGATTTTTACAGAGGTGTTCGTAGACGCTCTTTTGATAAAATTATGCGAAATGAAAAAGTATAGTTTCTGAGCTAATTTGATAATGAGAACCTCAGACACATGAGAATAGAGGGAAGAAAAATATATGACCCTCAGCTATATAAAATCTACCAATTCGTGCCAATGTGACAAGAGCACATTGCCCCCATGTAGAAATTTGGTTTGACCTTAAATTAGTTAAAAAAAAATCAAATTAATCCCGATTTGAACCGACATGATGCTAATCACCATGCCTACCCCATGGGTTTGTTTGAAACCCAACCCGACTTCAATTCAATGCCAAAATCGAATTTGTTGGTTTGGTTTGACTTATTTCATCATCCAAAATTTTAAAAAATTAATTTATGATGCAAAAAAATTAAATACAATAAAACTCTTGACATATCAGATCTAAAATATTAATTTAAAATAGAAATTATGGTACAAGGAAACCAATAATGACGGCAAAGTATTAGAAGTTATATAGAACCCTCTGCTCAGTGATTCCACATGGCCACAATATGTTTTGGGTTGTTCTGAAAGGGGCATTCATGTATTGAACAACAAAAGGGGTATGTTGCCTTGTTGACGATGCTTTAATTGGTTAATAAAAGTTTGGTGGTTGAGTTATACGCTACACACTGATGGATGATTTTATTATTCAGTTCTTTACATATGATTTCAATAGTGACCTTATTACATATGCCTTCTTCTAGAGTTTCATTGTTCACAATTAATCAGGATTTATTGAATACATTGAAATAAGATATATTGAATTGGTAAATCTAAATTTCTTTTATTTCAACAAAGTAATTGGTAAGTTCATAAAAAAAGATTAATAGAAAACTTGAAAGCCATATGAGACTTATGTTAATTAGCATAACCCATGGAAATTTTGAGCTCATTAATGAATTCACTCCAATTTGTCCTTCATCAAAAGGATAAATCTCCATTTCATCTTATTTCATAAATAAAAGATGAATGATTGCAATCTGCAAGATGGAAGCTTTTAATTGCTGGAGCACTTCTGGCAACCAGAAATTTCATTTTAAACCTTTTCTTTTTGGATGCCGAAGCCATATGTTATTTGAAATTCATCATAGGAGCCATGAAAAATTAATTTTTATGCATTGGATTCCACTTAAGTGTATGGATTTCTTTTGGTTTTGGATTTCACATTGGATTGTGTGGTAGATTATTTTACAGCCCCATCTATCCCTTTCCACCTAAGTCTAATTTACTATTTTATCATCTATTGAACATACACCTAACTACTGTCAGATACTACTACGTTTTCTTATTTTATTTTATTTAACAACCATACACATCCATCTTAACGTTGCCATCTCTACTTCATTACCATTTTAATCAATTGTGTCCTATCTCTTCAACACTCTTGACTCAAAGTATAATTGATTGTAACACAATCTTATCAAAACTTATTTTATCAACAAGTCTCTAGAAGTTTCTCTCAGTTTAACCACCTTGCTTATCCTATTAATAAAATATTCAATAAAATTTATTTGTTCAATAATCGATCAAAGATATTCAAAGTTTCTTACAAGGATTTCTAAGTTGTCCTATTAAACTAATCCCCTCTTATGTTTTGTTTAAATGAGATTTCATGTGTTTAGGGTTTAATTTACAGTGCTTCAAACCTTTAGTTTATAAAGTTCCTCTCCAATTTTTTTGTTCAAATTTATTCCATCTCAACTCTCATTAACTAGCGCTATAGAGCAAATTTCTGTTTAAGTTCTTTCTCTGTGTATCATTGGAATTTTTAAAAATGATGAACCAAAAATCTTGTGTTATCATGTCATGCAGAGATTGACAAGGCATTTTTAGGCAATAGACAATTGACCCATTCCCTAGTGCCTATATATTCACTCCCTACTGATACAAAAATTTATGACTTGACATATATATCCAACACAGTATATTAATCAATTAAAACTTGTTCAGTGGTGTACTGATAAAGAAGCTCAATACATGCAATTCATTTTTCCACATTAGGAAACAGAGTATATATGATCAAGCAAATTCTATAATAACATTCATAAATACAAATTGCATGACAATACATTACTTTTTGCAAGGAAAAAGAGGTGATTATGGAGAAGAAGATAGAGGATTCAATGTGAGGAAGAGTTTTATATTGTAGTGGTAAAAAGAGAAATCTGAGATGAAAGAGGAATAAGTTGCTATTAAAAGGGAAGAAATAGACAAAATGAAGATGTAGAAAATAGATTTAATAGGAGAAGAAAAGATAGAGGAAAATGATTGTTAAAGCAGTGCGACTATGAGTCTGGCACTAATCTAGTTGTCTCCTAATTTTGTGAGTTTGGGGTTGTGAGTGAGTACAGAGTTTTGGAGTCAGGAGAGAGGAATCGGGTCAGGTTTTTTGGTATTAATCAAATGAATTGATATTCTCAAGTGTACTATTTTTATAAAAATTATTTAACTCACTTAATACATTTTCTTGAATTGCCTGAGCCAATTAAGTAGTTCTTCAGGACTGCTTCTTAGACCCCCTCCTAAACAGTATCTCAGATTATGTGATGTAGTCCCTATCAAAATCGATTGGCAGCCAGTATCTCATATTAAGTATGTGGTATGATCCTATCAACATTGCCTAAGTAGCTGTCTTGTCAATTTTTAAAATAATGGTGTTATGCACTTCCCAGGCTAAAAAAATTAAGATTACAAGATTGTTGTGGTAAGACCAACTATAATTCAGAATGTTTGTTTGTTAGGAAACAATATATTCAAAAAAATCAGTATTATAGAGATGGAAATGATAATATGGATATATGTGGGTATTAAAAAGAAAAAAAAAATTATTTTGGAGAAATTAAGTGTATCTCCGAATATAATGATATAAAACAGTTAAGTTGATATAGACATGTTAAGGTTAAAAATTAGTGTTAGTTGCTAATGTTAAAGTGGTTGAGTTTTTAGTGTTGGTGTTGATGACTTATTTATTGTCATTAGTAAGTGGTATAAAAATTCTGGAAATTAGTGCTTTTGATGCTTTTGCATTGAGTGCAATGTCACTTGGAGATCCATGTAGCTGATTCCTAATAATATGTGCCAACACAACTTGTTTGTTGTGTATCTTAAGCTAATCTTGCTAGTTTTAGCAAGCACTTGACAAGTATTTCATTTCAGTTTCTCCTAGCATATTCAGATTTGACAAACACATTGTGGTTATGTTTTCGATTTAGACCTTAAGGCGAATGTCAGTTCCATCATCTTTGCTTTTGATACTATATATACTGCCATTTCATGCCGAAAATCATGGGCAATATATTCTAGAGAATACTTTTTACCAAGTATCGGTATCAAAGCTTGACCAGTTAGGTGATGTAAAGACAATCAAATCTGACTGATCACTGATGTGGATGTGCATGAAACACTGGAATTAGTATCTCACTGAATCTTTTGGTGAACAAAGAAGTAGTGTCTGAATCTCTTTCAAATAAAATATGTGTTCCTTGTAGTGATACTGTGGTAGAACCTAGACCTTCAACCTCGAACCTAGACCTTCAACCTCAAACCCATACATTGTAAAGGGGTCTTAAACGTCTTTGTGGTCCATGTGTTATTGATTTGGCTTGACAGGGATGTGTATGATTTAGTAATGAATTTTGTATGATCTAAATATCCACACATCACTCGTGAGCTGCATTGGAAGTATCATACCCTTGATAGCTCCCAAGGAAAATCCTGAATTGGATGGGAAGTCCTCAGAACATGGAGTGTGAATGACCTTCAACTTCAAACCCATACATCGCAGAGGGGTCTTAGATGTCTCTGTGCTCCATTTGTGATTGATTTGGCTTGATACGGATGTGCATGATTTAGTAATGAATTTTGTGATGGTTTTGTATTATTTAAATAGCCACACATCACTTCTGAGCTAGGTTGGATCTAGCTCCAAGACCAATCACATATGATCAGCTAGCACTCTGTTAGTGATCTTTTTGATCGAAAAGCTAAAGAGGTAGGATTGGGTCCTTACAAATATGTTCAAGCTAGGATGGAAGTTTTGACAAAATTTGAGAAACCATTTAATCTTACTTGCTTTTTGGTTGATAATTCTCCTATATATTCTATATTTTGTCAGCGAGTGCTGCTGCCTGCTTGGCAACATTAATTTGTTATATAATTATGCTGTTCAGGAGCGGTTCAAGTCTTTTGCTAAGTTATGCTACATTACTTTTTTTTCACATATTCCTTGAGGTGTAAGTAGAGATACATCTATGCATTATTCTGTTGTAAATTCACTGTGTCATTATCATTACATGTAAGGCTCATTGTACTTCAAGTTTCATGTCTCACATGTGTATGTGCCTTTTAGGCATATCTCATGAACCATGGTTCTGCACTTAAGGCTGAAGTGGTTCATCGTTCCAATTGTTGGAGGCTGCCTTCTGTCTGTAGGTCATTCAGCACCCAGGCTGCCCCAGCAGGAAATACTCAGCCTCCTCCCCCTCCCCCTCCCCCACCTGAGAAAACCCATTTTGGTGGCCTGAAGGATGAAGATCGCATTTTCACTAACCTATATTGCCAGAATGATCCTTTCCTAAAAGGTGCCATGAAAAGGGGTGACTGGTATAGAACCAAGGATTTGGTACTCAAAGGTAGTGACTGGATTGTTAACGAAATGAAGAAATCTGGTTTGCGAGGTCGTGGAGGAGCTGGTTTTCCATCTGGTCTGAAGTGGTCATTCATGCCCAAGACATCTGATGGTCGTCCTTCTTACCTTGTCGTTAATGCTGATGAAAGTGAACCTGGTACATGTAAAGACAGGGAAATCATGCGCCATGATCCTCATAAACTGCTGGAGGGATGCCTTATTGCCGGAGTTGGTATGAGAGCAACAGCTGCATACATTTACATTAGAGGTGAGTATGTAAACGAGCGGTTGGCACTTGAAAAGGCTAGAAAGGAAGCATACCAAGCTGGATTTCTGGGAAAGAATGCTTGTGGATCTGGATATGATTTTGAAGTCCACATACATTTTGGTGCTGGGGCTTACATCTGTGGTGAAGAGACAGCATTGATAGAGAGTCTTGAAGGAAAACAGGGGAAACCACGACTGAAGCCTCCTTTCCCAGCCAATGCCGGACTGTATGGCTGTCCAACTACTGTAACAAATGTGGAAACTGTGGCTGTATCTCCTACAATTTTACGCCGGGGGCCTGAATGGTTTGCAAGCTTTGGGAGGAAAAATAACTCTGGCACAAAACTATTCTGTATATCTGGTCACGTAAACAAACCTTGCACAGTAGAAGAGGAGATGAGCATCCCATTGAAGGAATTGCTAGAGAGGCACTGTGGTGGTGTTAGAGGGGGTTGGGATAACCTATTAGCAGTTATCCCAGGAGGTTCATCTGTTCCTCTTCTTCCCAAGCACATATGTGATGATGTCTTGATGGATTATGATGCTCTTAAAGCTGTTCAGTCCGGACTGGGCACTGCAGCTGTCATTGTAATGGACAAATCCACCGACGTTGTGGATGCTATAGCAAGACTGTCTTACTTCTATAAGCATGAAAGCTGTGGTCAGTGCACACCCTGTAGGGAGGGGACTGGATGGCTGTGGATGATTATGGAGAGGCTAAAGGTGGGGAACGCTAAGTTAGAGGAGATTGATATGCTCCAGGAAGTTACCAAGCAGATTGAAGGGCACACTATCTGCGCTCTGGGTGATGCTGCTGCTTGGCCAGTGCAGGGGCTTATTCGGCATTTTAGGCCAGAACTAGAAAGGAGAATCAAGGAGAGAGCACAGAAAGAGCTCTTGGAGGCAGCAGCTGCCTAACTTCTCTACTCAAAGTTATCTCTATCTTTATATTAATTTCCCTCATTTCAACATCTAGCAAGAATAATGAAACGCAGACAAGAATCACAGTGCTCCAGGAGTAGGTCTCATGTATCAATTTCAGGTCTTTGATACTGCAAATTTTACCACTGTTCATTGTTGTCTTCTTAACGGATTATTTGTGCAGCCTTGAGTCTGCACCTCGAATCTTACCAATCTTAATTTAACTCTTGGTTTGATTGAAATTCGTCAAGTTGATGCCACTTTTGTTGAACCTTCTTCTCAATGTTGTGTAATATAGTTACAGTTGGTACTTCAATCGTCCTGTAAAGTTTATTTGTGTTGTTTTTGCAGACGAGGATTTCTTACACGATGCATGTTCGTGTGACAAGAATTATTACTTCAGGCTTTGTGCACTCTAATTGTTGGCCTGTTTTTTGGTCCCTTAGGCCACTTGAAGTAACTTGCCTGATCAAATTATTCAATTATTTGCCTGGAGAAAGGTTCTTGTTAACTTCTCAATGCTGGTATCTAGGTTTTCTGAGATGAATCCTAATGGTGAGTTCTCCAAAGAAAAATTTACACTGGTTGAAGTTCTCTCTCAAAGTACCTGTGTAAATGTTGTTTTCCGGGTTGAAGGATGCCCGTAAGATGATTTTTTTTTTCGCAAATACGATCCTCTTTTTTCAGTGTTGTTATGTTGTACATGCCTACAAGTAGAGCATAATCAAAATCAATACTTTTTTAGACTGCAAACCATTGGAAATTGTTTTTTTTTTTTGGAGAAATTTTTAACTAGAGGTGTTTGTTAGAAAAAAAAAGCAATATTGAAACTTATTTTTAAAAAATTAAACACGGGGGCTTTTGGACATTTTTTTTTAAAAAAAGGTTAAAGATCATGGCCTTGTACTGATTAGATTTGAATTGAATTTCATATTCTTCATTCTATATTCATCGGAAATTAGATATCTATCCCTATGCTTATTAGACAATTAGATATTTCCTATATTAATTTTTTTTCCTTTCCATTCAATTTAATTAATATATGCACGTCTACGATAGACGACCCTCACATATTAGTATATCCAAAATTGTTCCAAGCGCCCCAATCATTTTCAACTTGAGCAGTGGGCGCCCATTTCAATATATATAATCGGGTATTCGATGATTAGGTATGGAAGTAATCTCTTTATATCCTCCTTCATTCAAATTGGATATCGAATCTTTCATTGAATTCAGATAAAATTATCATTCCTACCCATCGGCATGGATAGATTAGCATGAACACTATTGTGCTAAATGTACTTCAGATAGTATGCATTTAATATCGATTAAACTTATGAAATAGTTATAATATTATCATCTAATTAAACAACTGGTATTTATTTGAATCTTTGAAAGAAATTTAATTTTGATCAGCCATTCAACAACCGCTGTCTATCTCATTTTGATTCAAACAATAAAAGTGATACCTAGATACTGATCCTCTCTAGTTCATCGAGCTCAATGCAGATTAATTAATCTTAATCAAAACTCCCTCACAATCTCTATAGAATTTGCATTGGGATAGCCCAAAGACCCAATAACCTTCCTACCTCAATCAAGTCCTATAAAAACAAGGTGAACTCAACATCAATATCATCAATAAAGAAGAGAAAAAAAAACTTAATCTTACCTAACCAAGCGAGTCCTCATTCTTTTTAACTTTCTCCCTTATTACATTCTGCACTTTCTTTCTAAGCTCCACTATAGAAGTCTAACTTAAACATTAGAGGGGCATTACCAAACTAGCTACTTCAGATTGATCTACATCTTTAAAAGAAGTTTCATCATCGACATTCAATGAGGAGACAAATTTAAGCTTCCAACGTAAGTAAATTTGACATTGGTATTTTATTTTCTTCAAAATAATTATCACACCAACATCATCACCTTTAGAATTATTAAAACTTTACATCATAATAATAACATTCCACTGTCTTTGGGATCCACCACTACCCTATACCCTATGTGGGGTAGGTGCTACAAAATCATACAAAATCTATTGATTCAATCAGCACATTGTAGCTTTTAACTACTATAATAAGCAACACTAACTAACCACCACTGAATAAATATCATATATTATTGAAGGCATACCTTACCATCTAATTTTTTTTTAAGGAAAGAAAAATCTAGCAGTTGGATCAGTTGACTAGAACGGTAAATAAATCAAATGTTGATGAACAATTTGATGTTTAATTTGATAAGATTTTATTTATATTAGTTCAATATACATCATGAATAAATTTAAATAACGTGTTAAATTAAATAAACACATTTAAATACATATGTTCAGCTCGTTAATGTTCATAAATATTGTTCATTAATAAAACTTTTATTAACATACTAAATAAATAAAAAATTTCAAAATGAATGAACGAGTTTATATTACGAAACTCAATACTGAACCCAATAAGTTTAAAATGTAAATATTTGAAACAATCAACAATTAAGAGTTCGACAACATCTAAACGAATTAAACTTAAAATCATAAAAAAAAAATGAATCAATCCAAGCTTGAACAATCATTTTTAACTATTTGGTTCATTTTGAGCCCAGGACTCAATTTTTTCATCAAACAGACTTGAATATCATAAAATTTAATTCGGTTTAACTCGTTTACAGCGGAGACTCGCCTCCATGCGTGACCATGCCTAAGCATGGTTTAACTAGGCCGAGGCCCGTGCCGGACAAATAGGGCTGAAATCATGGGCTATGTTTGGTACGATAGAACAATGTGTTAAACCTAATCTGACACGGCAGCTAATGTGATACCAGGTGCTCTACCTAATCTGACATGGCAGCTGAACTAGTCGATCAGCCCGTGCCATTTGCCGACTCCGAAAGGGTTCGCTGGTAACTGGATGGGTTGGTCTTCGACCTTCAGACCCAGGCACGGAGGGCGGCCACGGCGTCATTAATTATTTACTGACCAATTAGCCCTCGTGTCCACCTCACTGCCACCGTCCCTCAGCCCAATAAAGGCCCGGCACAAGGCACGTGAGGCGCCCACATCCACCGGAGCGCAACCACTCCGATGCCATGAAGGAACCAAACACGCCATGTGTGCCACGGCACCAAAGTTTCTTCCTTTCCATTTATGATGCATGTTTGTATAAACTAGAAATAAAAATTGAGAATTAAAAAAATAATAATAAAAAATAAAAACTTAATAAATGTCATGACGAGGAAGGAATTGAAGAGGGATCTCAAGGGAGCTAGGCAAGCCAACATCACGCCTTGCTCGTTGCTTTTTTTCCTTTGATAATTACTCCTTTCCTTTCCTTTTTCCTTTCATTTTCATTTCATTTCATTTCCTCCATTTGTCAACCTCCTCCCCAATTCATGCTGCATTTCTTTTTTTTTTACTTTCTCTATTTTGTCTATAAATCTCCAAATTCTAATCCTTGACGAAGCCATCCTCGTCTTCGCAAAGAAAGCAGAGCATGAACGACACTGTGAGTCTCGAGGCCGACGTGTGCGACACCAGCCTTGCCCTCGGCTTGGCCGTCACGGGAAGCGGCCGCAAGCGGCCGCCGCTTGCCCTGAGCCCCTCGGGCGACGGCAGGGAGAACAGGGCAGCGTCGCCGCCACACAGCGCCATTTCGTCCTACTCTGCAGCCCGCGCGCCGTCGCCGGAGGTCAAAAAGGAGAAGAAATTTACAGACGGGGAGGGTGCTTACGCGGACAGTGACGCCGGAGGGAAGAAGAAGCTGAGGCTCACCAAGGAGCAGTCGGCCATGTTGGAGGACCACTTCAAGGAGCAGAGCACCCTGAATCCCGTAAGTACAGTTAATTTGTTCTTCGCGTCGGACAAGTTTAGCCCTCGCTCACTCCCTCCCTCCCTCCCTGATATATTCGATCTGTAACGAGCAGAAACAGAAGCATGCCCTGTCGAAGCAATTAAACCTGCGGCCGCGGCAGGTGGAGGTCTGGTTCCAGAACAGAAGAGCAAGGTTCCTCTCTGATAATTTAGAGCATTCCGAGCGCGTTCGAATGATTAACTTCCTAATCAATCGCAGGACGAAGCTAAAGCAGACGGAGGTCGACTGTGAGTTCCTAAAGCGGTGCTGCGAATCGCTGACCGACGAGAACCGACGACTGCACAGGGAGCTGCAGGAGCTGAAGTCCCTAAAATTGGCATCGCCGCCGCCGCTGCCTCCGCCGCCAGCTGGAGTCTACGTGCAATTTCCTGCTGCCACCCTTTCCGTGTGCCCCTCCTGCAAGGCCATCGTCCCCGGGAGCAAGGGCGGGGCCGGCGAGCCGCTGGCGGTGGCTCCCAAGGCCCAGTTATTCAGTAGCAATCATCCTTTCATCCACTCCACGACGTGTTGAATTAATCAATCAATCAGAGGAAGTATTAATTCATCACGCCCAATTAATTAGCAGTAGTTGACCCACACCCTCTCTTTTCATATTGGGCTAGGGAGAAATTGTTGTGATCAATGTAGTTGATATATATATATATGTTTATTATAATTTACCAAGACTTTCTTTTTCATCACTCACACCTGTATACATAACTAGATTAGTTATCAGTCAATCAGTCATGTCTTTGCTCTCTTCTCCGTACGTGTATAATAACACAATTCTCGTTTCAAGAACATATATAATATATACACTCTTAGAACTGAACTGACTACACGTTGAATGGGGAGGAGACACAGAACAGAAGGCGATTGCCGTTGCCAATTTTCTTAGTTTGGGAGGGACAAGATGGTGGTGGCAGGGGGGATAGAAATAGGCAAATAGCACACGTGATATTGTCGGTAAATTGAAGGGAAGCTAAGGAATGATCGGTGGAGAGATAAAGAAAGATCTCATTGAGGTGAGTGAGTAATTGATGATGCACAACACATACATCTTTTGAAAATTAGGTGAGGCAATCATAATCTTTATATTTGTCTTGCTAGATATATATATTTGAATAAAGCTGACATTAATAATGACATAAAGCGTAATTAAGCTTTGATTTTGCCATGATTGTGCAAGGCACACATGGAGTGTTTGGCGACTTTAGTGCAGGGCCAAAGATTTTTATTATTCACGGTCAATGTCTAACTGCCTGATGGAACACAATTAGGGGAGCACTAGGCGACAAAATCTCAAAATTTGGATGAGTATCGAACTTCAATTCACCGCCATTGTCAAATCTTAATTAATCTATTTTTTGGTGGGCCCTCGTTGTTTTTATGAATCTCAAGAGCCATCCAAATCTACGTGTCAATGATTAATTACTCATTTCCCGCAAGATCTAGATAGCTAGTTGGCGAGATTAGTCAAGATTCATGTGATGGAGAAGTAGCTAAGTAAGAAGACTAAAATTAAGAGCACTCTTTCCACACACACACGGACATCGTTAATGAGCTAGCGTCTATTGGACTTCAAGATTGGATGATTCAAATCTTTTTATATGTGATATATTGTTAATTTTGATTGCTTATATTTCATCATTAGTCATGGGAGGAATAAATATTATTAGGAAGGAACAGGTTACGTCGAGAAGGATAGCTAGCTAGTATGGGAGGGACACACAGGTAGACATGATCGATGTATGTCTGAATCCAATTTCGGTTGATGGTGTGGTAATTAAGGACAAAGTGGAAGAGGTGTGATTGAGATTGCACACGAGGTTATGTCTGTGAATTCAAAGCAATGAAGTAAAGTTTGCGGGGAAAGCAAGGAATAAATGAGTTATCGGTGAACACAAGGACGTACAGTGATAGCTCACTCGCTCGTGACATGGTTGCGTAATAAAGCTACCGACGATGCTTCCTGAGTATGCACAGAAATTAATCATCGACTGTTTACCCACAGCAGTGACAGTAAGGCATGGGGAGCTAATTAAGTCCCGAAGAATTTGATGGTGTTTGGGCCGATTGACTGT
>JBBPFQ010000118.1:4084783-4101022 GCA_037974815.1 Kaempferia elegans | reverse complement strand
TTGGATTGCTTTACTTGGTTTGAGAAAGGTATTGCTATTGTTGTTTTCAGATCTAAGTTTCCAATCCCTCTAACCGACCCTAAAGGGACCTACAAAAACTTCATCCTGCGCTGCAACGGTCGCTGACCCGGCTTGAAGGCACCTTTAGCCTAGCTGGAGGCGACTTCCAGGGTGCCTTCGGCTTCGTCGAAGGCGCTTTCCAAGCGCCAGACTTCTGCTCCGCTCCGCTGCGCCTTCACAAACGTCGAAGGCGCCCTGCACGATCTCCGGAGGCGCCTTCCAACCGCAGAATCAGAAGCCTTCGACCTTTTTGTCTTTCGCTCGCTTGAGTGATTCGGACATCCAGAATAGGGCTCACCCGAACTCAGTTTCCGTCCTTTCCTCGAGCAGCATTCCTCCCCGGCTTTTCGTCCCTCGGACCGCCCCGCGTATCCTTTTCGTCCGCCGGTGTACTCTTTCGCGATCTTGCTGTCCCTCGGACGCACCGAGCCCGTCGACTCGCTTTCCATGTTGTCCTTCTCGTCCTGTCGCGTCTTCCGCTCGACTTCTTGTGATCCTAAGCTCCTGCACAGTTAGTCACAAGGTTAGATAACCACAGGACCTAGCTTAACTAAGTTGATCACATCAAAACCAACCTGGGGACCAACATCTCCCTCACGTTTTTAAGTTCTTAGACTTCAAACTTATTGACTTCTACTCTTTCTAGAATTTAGATTTGCTATCCAGGACCATTTTGTTATCCTGGCCTCGCGATGCATCACATTCCTCTATATTCTATTTACATTTCCATCCTCTTGCTTGATTTTTGGAGGTTATATCTTGATATCACCATCCCCTACATTTTATAGTCATGAATGACTCAGAGAAATATTCAGGCTTTTGTATAGCATCATTCCAGATGAATTTCTTCAAGGAAAAGACAATTTAGAAGAACACATTGATCAGGCAATATCAAATCAATTAGCTGTCCTTTCTTGTTCTAAAAGTTGTATTTACTAACCCCACAAGACTGATTTGACTAGGTTTGAACTACAAGTGCAGAACTATTCGACCGTGGTGCAAAAGGTGGATCATAAGTCATATAAGCACATAACATTCTCTTGTAAGGATCAAATAACAAGGGAATGGATATGCCTGCGAGAGTTCAAGGTACACAATATGGAGGAAAATAATAGCATGGAGCTTTAAAGCCACCTTGCATAACTCGAGCATCTGTTTGACATAATGAAAATAGCTGAAGCAGGTCGTTGATGTCAGATTTGAGCGATAACCTGCAAATGACAAATGTGTGTGATCATTTCCTTGTTTGATTGGTGTAGTTGGAAAAGGTTTTCAATCACCTCATAAATACTATAAATATCACTCATGCACAGATCATGTGCTTGTGCTTATGGCTAGTAGAAAAAAGGCACCTGAAGATGTTGATGAGGTTGAGTTCAATCATCTACTACAAGAGTTAGTATTTGTGCATCCATCAATTTGCACATGACCTTGTCTGTCTTAGGAATATCAACAACCTTCACGGTTAGATGATCTAGTTTTCTTAATCCCATAGACCACGTCTTGACCTTGTGCCCTAAGAAGCATAAAGTTTACCGGTTAATTTCATTTTTATGATAGTTATGGGAAATGAGAAGTCCAAAGGAGTACATTTTGTTTCCTTTTTTTGACAAATAGAGACGAATGTTTAGTAAGGTTACTTAGAAATAGTTTTGCTAATTGTAAGAGATGACAGTTCAACTAGAAATTCAGAAGGCACCAAGTTATTATGGAAATTCAGATATCTGACAGTTATCCAAGAAAACTTGTTCTGGTACACGATTCATCCTAGGATCCCATTGCCTATGGTTCCTCAATATGTTTTCTGCTTTGGTCTGTTTTACTCCTCAATGTACATTCTGCATAAACTGTTTGTGTATCCTCTCTCCTTACAGTTATCTTTCTTAGTGACGAGCATACAATGCTGTTGTTTCGCATGTTTAACATGTATCCCATATCTGTAGAACATTTCATGCAACCTCATCACCCCATTGAAACAAGTTAGTGACTGAAATCTTAAGGTCCGTGAGGCAAAACCTATCACAGCAGTTTGGCTTCAGGTGTATGTCATTGACTAACATCCATCTGCAAAGAACACTTCCTATTTGAGAACCAATTAATCTAGACGGTCTTCTTTTTGGTTTGCCTACCAGGTAGATCCGAATCTGGGTAAATTCAAAACACAACTTATACATATTCAGAAATAGACCTTCAAGATATTCATCTCATTTGGAATTCGAATCATGATCCTCTTATCGTTCGTTTGAATGCTTTATCACTGCACCACATCTGTGGGGGCTGTTGCCTACCATTGCTACTTAGATGGGTGGTGACACCCTAAATTTAACAATATATGAAAAATTATGAGTTGATGACCAATGAATGTGGTCTTGAATTTTGAATTAAACTAAAAAACACTGCACAAATTAATGGCATTCACTATCATAGTCATGAATTTTCTTTGTCAGTTTACAACTCTTGTGAAACTAAATGAGGATGTCATGTAATTAGATTATGGACGTCAGTATCATGCAGCTAGCATATGCAGCCATCCAGTATTTATCAATTGAACAATTCGTGTCACTAGGAATATAAACCTATCAAACAATGTTATTCTGAGGTGAGAATCAAGGCGTGGATTGGGATGTTGATGGCATTAAACACATGCATTTGAATCTATAATTCATTGATCAAAAAAGTCGACATAATCAACCTTCTTTATCCACTTAGTACTTGTATATTTTACTAGCTTCTAGAGAAACTTTGCCACCTTTTATTCATGCTTGAACGTTCACTAAAAGACCAAACGAACATAATGGAATTGGTAGGTATGGATGATCATGCTCTCAAATAACCAATGCAGTTTGGAAAATATTGGCTTATAACCTGTGTGATGCACAGTTAAGCAAATATGAATTAGGTGCGTGAATTATATTAGGAATATCTTTGCCTATCAATGTTATTCGTATGATAGTATGACTTGTTCTGAATTTGTAGTTGCATTCTAGCTCAGAATTGAGTTTGAGGAAAGAAAAACAACTAGCTATACAGGATACTGAAAAATCTAGTATATGCGTGTGCGCGCTATCTTGCTAGCACCATCTGCATTAGAAGCTCAACTAAAGCAGAATATATGAATAGATTTACAACTAAACTCATCGATACCTTTCCTCTCAGTTCTTACATTGATACTAACCTCATGCCTACTAAGTTATTACTTGCAAAACTACCTATAATCCATTTCTCAAGTACACTTTCTTGCATTCATGATAAACAACTAACCTGGACAAGATATGTTTTACCAAACTTTTTCCTGCTCCAACTGAGTGTGGGGTTTCTTCCAATAAACTGCACTTTCGGAGATTGATTCTTTTCTTTTCAATATCTATAATTACATGATGCAGAAGAATAAACAACTGACATATGAAAAGGAAAATCTCTCTTCTGTTGACAAAACACCAAAAGCCTTCCTGGTTATTTACGAGTTTTAGTTCATGACATTTAAGATATTCTCTGACAAAACTGCATGTTTGCAGTCTATTCATTTTTCCAGGAGCCTTGGGATTCTCAGCTGGAGCTATTTATCTGCTTGTTGCAAAACTTATGACTTACAGAATCATTTATTCATCCTCCATAGAAACTATTGCAAGGATCTCTTAGTCATGTTGAAATTTAAATCAGTAACAGCGTAAACACCGCTTCACAGCTTAAGCATATTGATTTGCATGTTGGGAGCAATTTTTTTTTTTTTTTGGTATCATTCAAAAAATAAAGGAAGAAAATATGCTGAACTCTTCGTGTGGAAAGTGGGAGCTTATGCAACATATTTATAGGTAAGAGGGCCCAATGTTATGTACATCTGTTGGCATAAAAGCTAGAATCAAAAGTACAAGGAGAAGGCCAATGGGAACCAGAAGCAACATGGAAGGGGGAGGAGGCAAGGGAGGTAGTATGAGAGGAAGTATCAACAATGATGCAGCGAGGAAGAGTAGCAGAAGAAAAGATTCCATGTTGAAATAGGTGGATGGATCAGATTTGAGGTCTTGCTCTTGTGGTTGGGTTTTCGAAAGCCCCGTGCCTGAACTAGTTGCCTTTCTGGTTCCTCTCATGCTGCTTCCCATTTGATCTTCCTAGCCGTGAGTTTCTATCTCAAAATGATTTAATGGTACTCGACTGATAATTCAAAAACTCAATGCATTTACTCCGATTGCAGGTTTTATTTAATAATCTGGAGCCAAGATCAGGAGCTTTAAAGGAATCCATGCCTCCCAGAATCTGAGATCTGAAAGAAGGCTGCCATGATTAGTGTCCTCGCGAGAAACCGGTGACACGCTCTTATGCTCAAAGGTAGCACTAACCACACCAAGCACAAGATGTTTGAACCACAAGATGCCTGTTAGCAATAGCCAGCAAAGTGAGGTTAGTTCTCTCAATATGGTCAGATTCACAACTTGTTTGTCTGGGCATTGGACTTTTCTAACTATGGTTTGATTTGAATCCCTGAAGAGGATTTTTTATGCAATCCGAAAAAAAATATGGAAAAAAAGATGGTTAGTTCCTTCAAAAATAATGAGAATTACCAAAATTTTCTTAGTCTTTTATACTAAGTTCATTACTCTATTATTTACTTTTTCCCCCCTTCCTCTCTTGTTTTAAATCGATCTACATCTATAAAAAGTCAACATAACTTCATACAGAAAATAAAACAAAAAGATAATCTGTGAATGGAGTTCCAGAAAACTCAAAAAGATCTGTTTAATCTAAAAACTTATTGATTTCGAAGATAGCCTTAAATATATCCGATAAAAAGAACTATAGAACTGTGCTCGTAATAGTTGAAGCAATACCTTGTTATCTCTTCCCAAACCCAGAAGCGAGTCCGTTTATGATCCTATATCTAGAATTCTAATGGGGAATAAGATTAGATAATTGCCTGCCTCACTCTTTTTGCTGAAGATTTGAAACAGGTGAAAGAATAGCACTAGGAGGAAAACAAAAATAGAGAAGAGGATCGTTGAAAAATGGTTGGGAGAAGATGAGAGAGGTGACCCAAGGAATAATCTTGGCTTCTGGCGTTGCCTTTATTAGGTGTGTTTGGCGAGAAGATTTCAAGTATCATGTGTCTCAATATATGGGTGTAGATACATTGCATCCTATATTTCACAACAGGGATTCCCATGCACCTTGAGCAGTGGTGGGTCAAGCTAATGATTTTTTTTTGTTTTGCCTTGTGGAAACAATATAGGAGTGATGTTTAAGGTTCGTCTCCCTTGGTCATATGCCCTTGCACCTTCCCTGTCCCTTTCCAGATCGTACCACCAGTCAAATTAGCTTCTTCATATTGTCTTGGGCTTCATAAAGTAGAAGACAAGAAAATAGTAAAAAATACAAAAGGAAGTTTTTGGCCATACGGTTTTATGGTGCAGCTATACTTAGGAGACTTGAATGCATCGTATAAAACTCAGATGCTAATGGGACCTTCACTCTAATACATTCATTCTCCATAGATTTTTGTCCCTAGCATTTGGATGTGCTTTTGCACCAATTACCCTTTTCAATGCAGAAGATTTGCCAGAAACTATTCCATATCTCCTGGGTTCACTGATCCAGTCCTTTTGTACTTATTGTATAACATAAAAACAAATAAGCGGGCATATTCTTAGAAGCAATGATTCTACCCCGTGAAAAATTCACCATCGGACTCTAAGGGATTTTTACTGGTAATTTGAAATCTTTTTTTTTTTTTTGGATGAATTTCCAATATTCTAATGCTCAATCTATGGGTCTAAATGGGACCATAAGACAACTGATTTTGATTGCAGTACGCGTGTTCAAATAGAAAGCTTTGACATGCAACAGGCTCTAGATATGTCACTTTCTTACATCCCTGTTACAGTGTTATTTTCTATTTAGGAATCTCAATCCCCTCCTTTCCATCCAAACTCAATGAACATAGCTTCTACTGGTCAAAAAAAAGTTGAGAAGTCGTATTTTTGTACAATTTGCCTGAGTGGATTGCAAAGAAAATGAAATGTTTATTTTAGTTGACACTAGGTATTCAATTAACCAACTAATACTGAGAGTGATTGAAATTTTCCATTGGCCATCAGAGAAAATCCTCTATAGTATGCCATAGTTGAAAGGCAGTTGAGATTCAAATTATTTCTTGGTTATCCGTTGGAAGGCCCGGGGCAAAGAAAATGAAAAGGTGAAGGTAAAGGAAGGGGCTGCTAAACAAATGACTTTTTGATACGAATTAAATGATAAGGTCTCATCATGCAAAGAGAATGGAAAAGTTCAAGGTATGGAGTCTTTTGATTCCAGGTTCTCTGTCTGGAAACATTTGCTTTACTATAAACATGTTGGAAAATTATCTCAAGTCATTGAAACTAGAAACACAAACAGCAACCATTTTTGATTATCTCCAACAAATGACAAGCTCACTTCAGACATCACAAATAAAGAATGAGAAAAACAATAAGACCAACTTGTGTCAATACGGTCTCTTGTTGTGTATGTGGTATTCCTATCGGATCCAAAGCCGATATTTCATGAAGTTATTATCTGATATTATTTTGTTCGATAACGTATCGCTTTGCTTCTCCCTGAGCCTTGGGACTTGTTCTTGTAGAAAACTACCAACACCAAGGCAGTCATGTGGAGAAGCTAAACTAATATAATTCATGATTCGTTCAACAAAAAGTTAAATAAAGAACAGCTTGGCCAACTTGGCACACGCCTTGTTTTATAATATAATTACTTGCAGCAATAAAATTTTGTTTCATTCTTCGAGGAGGGATCTAGTTCTTCCTTTTCCTCCTAAATTGTTTATAGAGGCCACATATTAAATCGAGCGAGTGTTTTGTGAGTCCACTTTAAGATTGCCATTCCTAATTTTACTTTTTTTTTTTTTCCTTTTAGTTTTGTCCTCCTATAATGAATTACCCTGTCGTAGTTGGTCTCAAGTTCAGATAAAAGAGGGTTGTATCAAGTTGTCGGTCAATGTTAAATTATGACAAATGTCCAATAAATATATCAATTAAATTATTATTCTTATGTTAGGTTGTTCTCCATAATGAACATGTTGTAGGGTCCGATTGTAACGTCTCGATAAGACTGTCACATCTTCAGAACTCGGATGTAGTATTAAATATGCAAGAGTTTGTATTGCAGAGTCCGACTGTAACATATATATAGATGAAAAATTAAGTGCAGTGTTAAATAGATAATAGTTCTCACACCATAGGTTGAAGAAAAATAAATATTATAAGAAAATTAAGAGTGGGATTTGGAATATAAAATATAGGAACTCTCACTAGTAAAATAATGAAGGTAGTAAATATGATGATTAGAAGAAAATTAGCATTTTGTGTGTACAAGAGACAAAATGGGTAGGCGAGAATGCAAAGATAATAGAGAACTTTAGTTTTAAGTTATGATATATAAGAAAGAGTAAATAAGAAATGGAGTGAGCATTATTGTAGATAGTTCGTTAAAGAAGGAAGTTGTAAGAGTAGTTAGAAAGGGAATAAAATTATAGCTTTCAAGATAAGTGGTGAACGAAACTATGAATACAATTAATATATATGTATCCCAAGTAGAATTAGATGAGTATACCAAATCAAAGTTTGGGTTGACCTAGCTGAAGTATTACAAAATATTCCACCAAATGAAATGATTTTAATATGAGATGATCTAAATAACTATGTCGGAGTAAAAAAATGAAGAATATGAAAGGGTGCATAAGAGTTATGAGTTTGAAACAAGAAATGAAGAAGGAAAAACTATATTAGATTTTAAGATAGCATATGACTTTATACTAGCTAATATGAGTTTTTAATTTTTAAAAAAAGAACACTGGGTCATGTTAAAAAAAAAAGAATAATAAATCACAAATTGATTTTCTTATTGTTAAGAAGAGGGATAAAAAAATTTGTAATGATTGTAAGGTCGTCTCTGAAGAAATCTTAACTATCCAACATAGATTATTAGCGTTGGATATACACCTAAATCATAATATCAATAAAAGAAAAATATACACGATTTCTAAAATTAAGTGGTATATGTTAAATGATAGGTAACAAAATATATTTAAGGAGAAGGTAGGAGTACACACATTAGGTGTAATATATTATAACTCTAATACGATATGGGATAAGATGATATCAAAGTTAAAAATAATAGTCAAAAGTGTACTCGGTGAGTCAAAGGGACATACACCACAAAGTAAGGATTTATGATGATGGAATGAAAAAGTGAATGAAAAATTAACAGGTTATAATGAATTATATATTTATAAGAACGAGAAAAACTTAAAAATATATACAATAGCCAAGAAAGAGGCTAAGAAAGCAATGAATGAAGTAAAAAATGTAACTTTTGAACGATTATATTGAAAATTAGATACAAAAGAAGGGGAAAGAGACATTTATAGAATAACTAAACTGTAAAAGAAAGACTAGAAATCTTATCTGAATAAAATATATTAAAAATAAATACAATATAAGATATTAGTAAATGATGGAGAAATAAAAGAACATTGGAAGATATATTTTTATCAATTTTTTAATGAAGGTTATATGACATTAAATGTTGGGTTATGACTCAAACACTTCAGCAAAAGATAAAAGTTACATAGATGAAGATGTTAAATTAGATATGTGGACATACGATGATAAACAGAATAAAAAATGAGAGCATCAGCGAGAAAGTCGGAGTTGCATTTATTAAGGAAAAACTCTGAAAGACACATTAATATGATACAAATATGTACTTAGACGGCCAATAAATCCCTTAGTTAAGTAATATGAAAATATGATAAATATGCACTTTAAACGAGGAAGAGGAAGAAAAAAAACTTAGTTAAGAATAATAAAATAAGATAATATTTATTTAAAAATAGATAATGATATAGTAAAGGATAGAGTCTAATGACGTATAAAGAATTCATATAACTTACCCTTACAGTAGGATGAAGCTTGTTATTAGTATCGCTTAATTTTATCCTCATTTACTTGTCAAGAGCTTTTTTTGCTCTATTGGAATAAAAAATGTGTCATATGACAAGTTGACAACTAATTTTTCTTCTTTCCAGGCTACCTTTTCAATTCTGTAATGCAACTTGAGAGAACGTTGATCAAATGTTGGTAAGTGCATTGCATCTCTCATTTCCACATTCAATGTTCTCCACGTCCCAAGTAAATTCAGAACAATTGAAAAAGGGAAAAAAAAATCAAATTGGCATCAAAACAAGGCAGGATTTGATATCTTGCCCAACTTGATTGCCCAACTTGATGCATTGAACCACTCCAATGCTGCATTTTTTTTTTTTTTTTTTCTATCCGTGTGTTTTATCACAAGTTCATCTGAAGGTAATCAATAATTATATCTATATTATTAAATTTTAATAAAATTATATTTTATCAATAAGTTAAATTAAGATTCTATATTAAAACTTAAATATAATTTTACACCATTTAGTATAAAATAAAAGTTATGTCTTTATTAAGGTGAGTGAATGTAAAATAGAAGTCAAAGAGAATATTGTAGTGATGAGGGAGGAACATAATTCAGTTAAAATTAGAAAAACTAATCGAACTCAAAAAATTTGGTTTTTTTTTCAGTTTTTTTTAGTGTTTCGGCCGATTTTGGTTTAAATTGTTTAAAATTTGATTATTCGGTTCAATTTGTGGTTTTGACTCCCAAAAACTTGAGTAAATTGAGTCGGCTATATTATAACTTAAAATATAATTTTTATAAATATTGATTCATACAAGTAGAGTAGACTTTTAATCATTTGTAATTTTTTTTTTTACTTATCACTTTATCTGGGCACTTATAAGATAATAAAATTTTAATATTACTCTAATACTCCGTGTATATTTTGGTTTTTACTATAGTTTTAAATTCATAATTATTTTAATAAATTGATATTTTTCTTTCTTTGTCTAAATTAATATTTACAGTCACATAAAATTAATTTAATTTATTATATAAATCGTATATAATCGACCGTATAAATTAAACTGTATTATAATAAAAATTGAACTGAATCGTAATAAATAGTTTGATTTTGAATGAGAAATTTTCAAAATCAAAACTTAAAAAATTGAACTAAAACCGTTTAATAAGAAATAGTTTGGTTTGTCTGCAATTTTGTATGAAGTGAACAATAAAGTAAATTTTATGAAAATTAGGGACGTTTTGTCCATAATAAATCAAATTAGAAAACACTTTTTACTATATTTCAAAGACATAAGGCAGTTCAGAGCAGGTGTAATTGTGAGGTTCCGGTATCATTGTTAAGTCGGCTAAGGGATTTAAAGTTCGAGGGTCAATTCTTGTCCAATGAAAAGTGAATCTAGGAATGTTGATCATTTAAATAGATAAAATTTTCATGGAGCTGGATCGATTTTTAAGATTAATCGATTCGGATAATTGGGTATCCGAATAATTTATATATTATTTATATGGGTAAGGGGGAAATACAGACATGTGAAATTATGGTATGGAGAATATATTTTTTTCTTGAGGATTAAAAGGAAATTATGAATTTTTATTAAACATTTTTTTATCTTAATCACAAAATCTCTCCATCGAGATCAAACTACTGCCTATTCAGCTCAGAAATGGCCAATGTTAAAACCCCCTAATGATACCCTTTAACTCTCCCACGTAATGATTTCTCACCGACTTTTTTTTCCTTCTCATTTTCTTTCACATTTTGGAAAATTTTGTCAGATTGCTTATACTTTTTATTTCTCCCACGAAATAAAATCTCGATGCTGCCTTAAAAAGGTCAATATCTTATAGAAATCTAACAGTTTCTGATCTGCTTGAACTTTGAAGCATTGAACAAACATGTCAAAACAAAATGACTTTGAGTCAGTGCTAATGTGTCCCCTTTATGCTTCATGTTCAGGCACTGAGAGAAAACATTTGATATTAATTTGCTGCCTGAATTCCTTTACTGAATATATGAGACTTGTTTCCAAAGTCCAATCATTTGTTGATCTGTGGGGAAAACAATGAACGACCTAGGAAACTCAAGAGTTTCTTGCAACTTCTAACCTCTGGCCAATCATCAGTGACTGATGTGGCAGAAATATACGGTCTCCACATGTCCCGTAAAGTCAATAGTCATACTGGGCTGCCGGTCAAAGTAGAGGTGGGTCAGTGAGACCCAAGAGAATCCAGGTTAACCTCGGTGGGACCTAAGGAACTCAATTTGAGCAATCTGCACCTGCCCCGACTTCTCCTCTCAGCACTTGGTGTTAGACTTCTGGTACATCAATCATAAATAAAATGATATATGCATATGTAACAGGATCTAACTATCATCCATTTTTAAAGTAATTTCAAAATAAAAATAATAGCTAGCGGAGAGTGGATTTTATATATCGCAAAGGATTATTGCTTCTCACTTGTAATTGGAGACTTTGCAAACGAAGTAGATATCTTTCACAGGATTGAGCTGACAACCTAAGATCCTTCTCAATGGGAAAGAAAAAGTTGTTGGTCATTTGCGACCAATAAGAGGGGATGAATTACCCTGTAATATGAAACTACATTTCTCGATCTAATATGCTTTAAACAAACACACTAAATTAAAATGTAAATAACTAGAAAGAAAGTGCGAGACAACTGATTTACTTGGTTACAATCAGGGAGGTTGTTAATCTAAGGAAAATGTAGCTCAACTAGACGAATCTCCTTCTCGAATGAAACGTTGGAGGCGGAGATGCCTCGTACACAGAAATGAAGCTCAAAAAACTCTACAACTCGAAAGAAAAAGATATCGTACAATTGTATTATATTCAAAATAGCCAAACCAGGGCTCTATTACAGCCTTTGGTCGAATTGCTGAAGTGGCAATTCCGGGCACTTGGAGTGCGCTGAGCTGGCACTGCCGGCAACAACTACGTAACGTGGACCACCCAAGCATTGTGGGTGGTTCAAGTGCCTCGGTCCTGCTGAAGTCAACTTCGGCTCCGGTCGGCTCCGTTCACTTCGGGTTGCTTGGGTGATCCCGGACATCCGGAATAGGGCTCACCCGAACCCATTTTCCATCCTTCTTGAGCGGACTTCCTCTCCGACTTTTCATCCATCGGGCCGCCGTGCACGTCCTTCTCGCCCTGCTGGTGTACTCTTCCGTTGCCTCTCATCCCTCGAATGCTACTAGCCCGTTGACTCTCTTCCTACTCCATTATTCTTGTCCGTCGTGTCTTCTGCTCGACTTTTTTTGTTCCTAAGCTCTTACACACTTAGACACAAGGTTAGTTAATGACAGGATCTAACATAACTTGGTTGATTACATCAAAATTAACCTGGAGGACCAACAATCTCTCTCTCTTTTAATGTGAGCAATCCAAGTTAAGATCATGGTTAAACAAAATTTATAAAAGAAATCAATAAACAATTCAGTGCAAAGTAGTATGCAATGAAAATCCAAAGAATTACTATCTTCCCCTTAACTTATCCTAATTATTCCCCCTTGATCACATTAAAAATAGGAGCACTAACTTAAAGAAATCATAAAGAAAATTCTAAGGGTAACATAAGGTAGTTAAAGGTCTAAGGAAATAATTTGACAATTCAAAAAATTAAAATTTTTTAAATTTTAAATATGATAAAATTAATTCAAAAATTAGTTGAAATTATTAAAAAAATTTGAAAAATGTTACCGTTTAGTCAAATGATTATTCAAATCTATAGAAAATTTTTTACAAAAAAATTGTAATTTTTTACAAAAAAATTGTAATTTTTGTTAGAAAAATAAATTAATTTATAAAGAATATCATTTTCTAAAGATAATTAATAAAAAATATTTTTTGAACTAAAAAATTATGAATTTTTTTTTAAAATTTTGAAAAATTTTTGTTTAATAAAAGCTTCTATTTCTTAAGCACTAAAAATATTTTTGAACAGAAAATAAAGAAGAAAGTCTACCAAAATAATTTTTAGAATAAAATTAGACAATTTTAATAAAAAAAACTTGTAGATTATTTTTTATTTAGAAAAATTTAAAAATTTTATTCTAACAGTAACTTTGTTAATGTTAATGTTAATAGAATATATAACAGTAACTCTAAAAAGTTTGAGAAATTTTAATAGAATATATAACCCCCTAAAAAATTTACAATTAAACCAACACTAATTAAAAAATTAAGCTAAGTATTCTTTTAGAACTCAATATATATTTCCGCCTACAGGATTAACGAGGTATTTTCTAAGGATGTATTTATGTGAAATATTTCTAATTTATCCCTTATGGAAATGAAAATACCAATTTACTCTAGAGTTTTGAAAAATTTCTATTTCTATCAAAATGTAAGCATGCATTGTTCTTTTGAACTCTTCTAATTGTATTATTTTTTATTTTAATTTATCATTTTCAAATTTAATCTATCATAATCTTCTAGTAAACATGACTTAGCTAGTGTGAGTTTTAATTGTGTGTTATCTTTTTCTAATTAATTTGCACAGTTTCTTAGTGAACATTTTTATGAACTTATACGATTGAGCAGGGGATATGTTACATACCTCGCTTACCTTGTGCTTAGATGCTCCATGCCATCGTAGCTTTCTTCTGACGATGCTCCCTCTTCGTCGATGCTTCCTTTCGATGTGTCTCCCCCTTCATCGATGCTCATCTCGGACGAGGTGTCGTTGTCTATTTATTCTTGATGACTTGTCGTCAGTGCAAGTCCGGCGTAAGCTTCAATCTCCGACACGGAGGTAGACTCGTCCCATGTCACCTTTAAGTTCTTGTACTTTGGATTTGTTGGTCTGTTGCCCTTGTCTTTGTCCTTCTTGAGTTTTGGACAGTCTTCTTTTATATGTCATTCCTTTTGGCAGTTGTAGCATCTGACGTTTCTCTTCCTCTAAGTGTGTTTTTTTACTTGTGACTTATAAAGCTTATTAGTTTTAAGAAATTTGTTGAAATTCCTTACCATTAGAGTTGTTTCACTTTTGTCAACTGAGGAATCTGACTTGGGTTCATCCTTTTTATGACTTTTAAGGCCAAATTGTGAGTCGATTCTTTTTTTTGTTCTGCACACCGAGTTTCATAAATTTTGAGAGTAGAAAATAATTATTCTAAATTGCTTACCTCTAGGTCTCTAGAGATATAGTAGGCATCTACTAAGGTTGACGATTTAGGAGTTTAAGGAAAGGTGTATAGGGGATATCTTAGTGAATCTCGGTTGCTTACTTTTTTCCTAGATTCGTTAGCTCCGTTATCAGCTCCTTCAGTTTGTCGTGTAACTGCGCGACTGTTGCACCTTCCTTCAACCAGAGGTTGGTGATATGGTTCTGGAGTAGGTCTCGGCTTGCGAGCTTGCCTTCAAAAGTCCCTTCGTGAAGCTCTAGAATTTTTTCCCAGGGTTCTTTCGCGGAAGTGTAGGTTTCGATCCGGCTTACCTCTTGAGGTGACAGTATACTAAGCAGATGGAATTCTGCTTTCCCGTTGGCTACGAATACTGCTTGTTCTTTCTTCGTCCAGTTTTCTTCTTCTTAATCTCACCGTTGTTGTCGATAGGGGATATAAAACTATTTTTTAAAATTAAAAAGATATCAAAATCCATGTTAAAGTATACCTCCATTTTCTTTTTCCAATGACTGAATTCTCCCTTGAATTTTGGCTAGTGGTTACTTGCTCCGACCATTATCTTATGTGCTTTATTCGGCAGTTAGTCCTCTTGAAGCGTCTTGACTCTAATACCACTTGATGGTCCCGTGCAATCAGCAAGAGGGGGGGGGGGGGGTGAATTCCCCTCCGATACAAAACTACCTTTCTTGATCTAATAGACTTTAAACATATATACACACTAAATTTAAATGTAAATAACTAGAAAGAAATTACGAGACAACCAATTTATTTGGTTACAACCGGGGAGGTTATTAATCCAAGGAAGATATAGCTCAACTAGACGAATCTCCTTCTTGAACGAAACATCAGAGACGGAGAAGCCTCATACATGGAAATGAATCTCGTAAAACTCTACAACTCGAAAGAAAAGATGTCGTGCAAGTGTGTTATATTCAAAATAGCTGAACCAGGGCTCTATTTATAGCCTTTGGTCGAATTGCTGACGTGACAATTCTGGGGCGCCCGGACCTGGTCCGGATGCCCCAAGGTTGATGCCGTTAGCCGTAATGCCAACTGCTCTTGAATGACCACTTGATAATAATGTATCCATTTTCGAGGCCCGGGCGCCTTAAGTGTGCTGAGATGGCACTCTCGGTAACTGCTACGTGATGCGGGCCACCCAGGCACCCTGGGTGGTCCGAGCGCCCTGTACCCGCGGAAGTTAACTTTATGTTGACTTCGGCTTCGGTCGGCTCCGTTCGCTTTCGGTCGCTTGGGTTATCTCGGACATCCGGAATAGGGCTCACCCAAACCCATTTTCCGTCCTTCTTGAGCGGGCTTCCTGCCCGGCTTCTTGTCCCTCGGATCGCCGTGCACGTCCTTCTCGCTTCGCAGGTGTACTTTTCCACAATCTCTCGTCCCTCGAATAAGTCGAACCCGTCGACTCTCTTCCCGCGTCATCCTTCTCGTCTGCTGCATCTTTCGCTCGATTTCTTGTGTTCCTGAGCTCCTGCACACTTAGACACAAGGTTAGATAATAACATGACCTAGCCTAACTTGGTTGATCACATCAAAACTAACCTGGGGTACCAACAAAGAAAGAGGAAGAGAGCAAGATTTAACATGCCCTAATTAAACCAATCTCTTCCTTAATATATCTGGCCAAACATATAGAGACTATCCACCAAAAAGAATCATCCCTCATTAATAGCCAATCAATGTTAATGAACCAGGTTATTAGATATACACATTGAATCCACATCCATTTAATCCAAACCCCCTTTTTACGCAATCAAGCATTAGAGCACTTAATTTTAGGGTTTAGTTTCCTTAGTTGCAATTAGTTGTGTGCATGTGTTAATCAAATGAAAGTCCACCTTAAGGAGATATATTAAACCCACTCATGTGGACTTAATTGGATTTAGTTAATCCATGTGGACTTAATTCTATAATATTCCACTTGATTTCTTATACACCACACAACCCCTTAGTTGAGCTTAACATGCCAAACTTTATGGGTTAAATACCCCTTTAAATAATCTAATTTATTAAATCAATTAGTATAGGATTAAAGAAGTCATATAGCTACTATAACCAGACTCAACAGTAAT
>JBBPFQ010000118.1:4029296-4047888 GCA_037974815.1 Kaempferia elegans | reverse complement strand
TTTATTTTTTTGCGTAGCTGAACCTCACCTAGTAGGATAAGATTTGGTTGTTGTGTTTGAAAATTATTTTGCATTGAATAAAAAAATTATTTTGGAGCAAATTCACAATCTGTCCTAGAGTTGGATTTTTCTCCTTCAGTTCTGGTTCAATTCAGCCCATCTAGTTTGAATTGTTTGTGATCTATTGATCTTTGCACAGTGATGAGTTAAAAGAATTGACGATTCAAGTAAACAGTGATATTTTTGGTTAGTTCATATTGCTTTTTTATATTTGAAATCAAGGAATTTCTGATATGTCCAAAGTTGTGGGTCCTGAAAATTTAACCAAAGGAGAATCAAGATGGCAGGTTTAACCTCTTTGCATTCAATTCTACTAATTTTATGAGCACTCATCGCACTTATCTTGGTTTGTTACCCTAGGATGAAATTTAAGTTCTGCCATGATCCTAAAACACCTTGGATTCCAATTTTAGGGTCTGAAAATCTTTGATTGACTGGTGTTTCAATATAAACGCTTAAATTTTGGTCATCCATATTGCTGTGAGTAATATAACAAGGTTATGTTTGACACAACAGTCATCACTAACTGTGATCTGCTTGTTTTGGTGTTTTGGGGATCTGGTTCGTTGTTGTTTTTATGAGATGGTGCTGATGGTTATGCAGGATAACGATGTTGAGATGAAGGATGCTAGTGTTAGTGCCGAAAAACAAACTGCTACGAAGTCTGAAAAGAAAACGGTATCATCCACTTTTTGTTTTATGTATGATGTATGATTTTGGGCAAATTTTAGTTCGTTTTCTGTTCATATAGTCAGGACATACTAATTTTTTATATTATTTATTATCTTAAAATTGTTACATCACAGAATCAAGCTCCAGGATCTCGAACACTATTTATTGGAAATTTGTCCTATGATGTTGGACAGGATGATGTGTAAGTGTAACTTTTTACAAAATTTACTATTGTACGTCTATATTATACATAAAATTTGTGATGTAATATTTTGATGCCCTTTCTTTCAGGGCTGAATTCTTCAAGGCTGCAGGGGAAGTTGTTGATGTGCGTCTGGCTACAGCAGAAGATGGAAGTTTCAAGGGATTTGGCCATGTCGAATTTGCTACTGAGGATGATGCTAAGAAGGTTTATCATCTTTTAATGGTTTATCCACTTCAGTCAACAGCTTTCCTTTTGGACTGTTTGTCTCTATTAGAATTAACCATTGCAACAGTTCCTTCAAATTGTGCAGCCACGTAACAGTGATTCAATTGTTTGATACTGTTCATTTGTCTTTTCTTTCCTTCTGTAGGCACTTAAATTGAATGGCAATGAATTATTTGGTCGCGGTGTTAGACTTGATGTGGCCCGTGAAAGAGGTTCCTATACCCCTCAGAGTGGGTAAGTTCTCAACTAAAGCTGGTTAATGCCGCAAGGGGAAAGACATTCTAATTTGAATGTTTTTTTTTCAGTGTCATCATATATGCACATAAAAAAAACAATTTCAAATTGCTTCATCAAGAACTTTTTTTGTTTATAATATTTCAAAGGATGCACATCTATTCTTTTTCTTTTGCAGCAAGGATAACTACCAAAAGGGAAGCAAAGGTCAGAGTCAAACCATATTCGTGAAAGGCTTCGATAGATCACTTGATGAGGATCAGGTATATTATTGTATTTAATTGCATCTTGTATTCTAGACAATGACGCTTGGCACTTGTACAGGTTAGGAGCTCTCTTGAGGAGCATTTTGGCTCATGTGGAGAGATTACTCGAATCTCCGTTCCCAAGGATTATGAAACTGGAGCTCCCAAAGGGTCTGCTCCTTTTTAATCCATCTTGTTTCGACTTGCATAGCAATATAAAGCTGGAACGTATGTGTTATGAAACGCTTTTATTTTCTTGATAAATTCATGTTTTGTCAGGATTGCATACATAGACTTTAAGGATCAGGAAAGCTTCAACAAGGCGTATGAGCTCAATGGTTCTGATCTTGGAGAATACTCATTAACTGTGGATGAGGCGAAGCCGAAAACTGATAATCGTGATGGTGGTTGGAGCGGTGGCAGGGGTGGTGGAGGTAGAAGCGGTGGGAGATTTGGTGGAAGAGATGGTGGCAGACGTGGTGGAAGGGGTGACCGTGGTAGGGGACGTGACTTTGGTGGCAGGGGCCGTGGCCGCAGTGGTACACCATTCAGGCCGCAAAGTGCTGGGACAGCTAGTACAGGTTCGTGAACAAATATAATCACTTTGGATTATCTTGCAGTTGTGTCCAGTTTTGAGATAAATTCACCATTTTGCAGGGAAGAAGACCACTTTCAGCGATGATTAATTATATTTGAAATCTTTGCTGAAGGTTCATTAATTTGATCTTGTGTGCTGTGTTGGAGCTGCTCTTCTTCCTATCGTCGATCCATCCTAGTTAAATTTTATTCCCGTCTTAAAGCAACATACATTTGTGCGATAGATATTTTCATTGTAGCATGAGAATAGTGCATCAGAGGCATTGAAGATATTTTCATTGTAGTGCATGAGAGGTATTGAAACTAGTTCCGGGCTCAAGTTTAGGATAACAAATTTTCACTTGCAATTTATGATCTTAACTAACTATTGAAATGATATATATCTGTGTTGTTGGTATAATATCTCGTGGTTCATTTTCTTTTTAATAAACGATATCTTATTTTGATCTAAAGTTTCATGCCATATTTTAATTTGAACGCTTTTGTTTGCCCTTTTTTTTCTCTTAGATATGTTTCCTTGATGATGGCCATGTTTGGCTTAATTGGTCTTTTCCTTTGATATTTTTAAAATGTTGCTCGCTCTGAAAAATTATCTATGAGATTCATTAAACATCAAAAGCCATGACATTCAATTTGAGGCAGCATATGTTATGCTCATATAAGAAATGTTACCCTCATTTCCTTTGGGTGTTTTTATTGTTTTAAACTCTAGCTAACAAGTTGCTCAAGAAATTTGAGGCAGCATATGTTATGCTCATATAAGAAAGGAATAATCAGATGCATATAAATTGCAACAGATGGTTTTCATAACTCTCATCGGATAAAACCCCAAGGGCATCCATTAAACATCAAAAGCCATGACATCAAAATTTTCAACCACTTTAACTGATTTCAACCATGCTATTTGTTTATCTTGCAAAATAAGAACAAGTGACATGATTTTGATATGAAAATAAGGCAACACAAGTGGCCAAAACCAAAAGGCAAAAAAAAGTTCATAGCTTTCCCCATCATATGTCAAACAAATTCCGCATACATGATCAGCAATTTCTTTCAGTGGTGCTTTGCAATATGTATGAGGCTTTACTTCGAACCTACACACACAAGCAAACAAAAGCTTTTTCATATCAAAACAGGCATTGTAAATAACAGACCGTCTTTCATATACCTTTGATGCATATGATCTCCAATCTGTGCTTGTGATTTGGGTCGAACAGTTTTGCAAATATTTACACCACAGGTCAGTAAGTACAAGATCTTCACGCGGAGGATGACACAAGAGTGAATTCTCTACTAAAACCAAATAGATGTATATCTTGAGGAAATCACAGTCTTTGTCCTTCATATTGACAGACAAAAGGAACTCCAGAACTTCTCTATGGCTATTCACCTACATGAAAAGTAATTGGTTCAATATAAAACACAAATACTGAGAGTTACTTATCATTTGCGAACTTACCGTTTTGCCAAAGTGTAGTATAAGGAATTGAAGGGCGATTTGACTTCTGAGATGCTTGCTACGGTTGTTAGTAACAGATATGCATTCCAAGATCCTTAAAGAGTTTATATCATTTGAGATTCTGCAGTTGCAATAAATCACACTTGATATCATTTGGAAAATATAATAACACATCTGCCAAATTCAACCAGGCCCCTTGGAATGATAAAAAAATGAGAGATGCAAATTGAATTTTACTTTAATTGAATGCACGCAACACTTGCCTGGAAACAACAGACTGTGCTACTCTTTCACAACTAGCATCCCACTCTTCTTCTTGAAAATATCCAATCATGGATTGCATGTACTCATTTAAATTGAGTAACAAGCCCTGAAGTTGGTGATCCAACACAAGGTGAATAATTATACTAAGGAGTTCCTCTGCTTCTGAATTAGAGAAGATAGATTGGTGATAACTCCTGTAACAGAAAAAAATGAAATACAATTACCCAATATGAAATTCACGAACCATATAAAAAGCTCTCTTCATTTTGATTGATCTGTCAATGAAAATATAATAATAGAATTATATGAATGCGTTTGTGTAAGATAACTCTCATGTTTATAAATTGAAGTGCTAAATCAATGATCTTTCTGCAGCCAAGAAGCTCAAGACATTTGCATACCATGCTACTAACTCCATTTGACATATTCACTACAATAGGATATGTCATTTAGCTGTACTCTCGACACATGCATTCTTTGCTATATTAGTTGTTCCAGGAACAAAGTGAAATAAAATACCAGGTTGATCACATTTACCTTATCTGACAACACAAACACAAAAGTTTGATCCAGGAACTAATATTTCGAGGTGGTCCTTCAAGACAATCTGGTACAGAAAATAAGAGAAGTTAAAACAAGCCATCGCCTGGAGATAATAAGTCATGGGTTTTGATAAAATAAGCAAGCGTAACAATGAGTAGACTCGAAATTGCGTTCAAGACAACTAAATAACATATTTGCAAATCTGAACTGCAGCATGTGAATATTCCTGCAATTGCTAATTGCAGGCAACCAAGCAATTGCAGACATTATTAATTGCAAGCAACCAAACATCCATAAGAAAGAAGACAAAAAAGTTAGATCAATGTATAAAAATGGCCATATATACCTAGACAAGCACATGATATACATGCCAGTGTCACTACTCGTGGGATGTTGGTGTCTTGCTTCAGTTTTACCTACAAGCATTCCCAAAATGCAGTCATAAAAACCTTTCGTATTATTTTGTTTCATCATTGAAGATAAGTTTAGGTAAGTATTAACCTGGTTGGGCTTCTTTCGAAGATGTTGAATGACTATCAAACATATCGGTCATATATCCATAGATTCCATTAGTTTGTGATAGTTAGGAAACCATCCCGTGATACAAGTGGTTTATCAGTCTGCAAAGTTCAAGGAACTAGACATGGTATGCAGAGATAATTAGGTTCTTAAGAAAAGAAAAAATGATGCAACTGGTTTCTGAAATCCCTTTGCCTTCCTTGCTTTGTGAAATCCTTTTGCCTTCCTTGCTTTCACTGGAGGTTCTGAAATCCCTTTGCCTTCCTGGTTTCACTATAGGTGTTAGATCATATATCAAAAACTGCTGTAGAAATTTTTTGAAAAATTTTAGAGCTAAATACTGATGGAATTATGATTAGGAACAGGTCGCGGGCAGGGAGAGTTACCGACGAGGGAGAGAGGGCTCGCGGGCAGGGAAAGGTCGCGGCGGATCGCTCGCGGACAGGGAGGAGTGCTCGCGGGCAGGGAGAGACGAAGAAACCAAACGGCTCATAACCTTGAGGTTGCGGGCATGGAGAGACGCTAGGGTTCGGCGAGGGAGAAACCGCGGAGGCGGAGCTTCGGGAATTGCGGAGGCAGGAGCTTCGGGAATTGCGAAGGCAGGAGCTTCGGCGAGGGAGGAACTTCGGCGAGGGAGGACTCGCGGAGGCAGGAGCTTCGGCGAGGGAGGAACTTCGGTGAGGGAGGAACCGCGGAGGCAGGAGCTTCGGCGAGGGTTCAGCGTGAGAAAAGTTTGGCGAGAGAGATGTTGCGGAGAAGGAGAGCTTGCGGAAAGGGCTGGCGGAGAAGGAGAGATCGCGCGGAGAGGGACGCTAGGGTTCGCGGAGGGGAAAAATCGCGCGGAGAGAAAAGTGCGCGGCGGCCGGCGAGTTTAGGCGAAAAAGAGAAGACGTGGCGATTTTGTTTCTCGCTGTGTGTATTACGTGGAGAACGCCACGCAGGCGCACCGCACGGTGCCGCACAAATCACACCGCAGGAGATAAATTCTCTCTCTCTCTATATATATATATATATATATATGTTGGACAATCTGCCGGAGATTTTTAGAAAATTAGCTGAATTAAAATTACATCAAATCTGATTCAACTTATCTGTAGAGATGACCTGAACAGATAATCTCATGCTGCCAGCAGGGCTGGTTTCTGCCGAGTACCGAACATGTGCCGACTGCCGAGTCCGATTACCGAGTGCCGACCGGGTGCCGAGAGCCAACCGAGCGCCAATTAGGTTTCTGAGGGTTCGAAAAATGATAGACCGGGGTCTGCGTTGAACGCAATCTCCTTAAAACAGATTCGCCCACCTCCGGCGGTGCTGCGAGGTTAACTTTTAGGTCGTATGTTTCCCAGGATACAACGGCGAACCGCGAGTCTCCACCAAGCACTAGTGGTCACGGCGAACTGAATGTGTACCCGAATGCTATCACGAGTATTCTATCAAGCAAAAGTTGCATGATAGAAAGGAGGAGAGGAAGGGGGTAGGTGGATAGAAAGATATTTTTCTTTCTTATTTTTTTTCTTGCTTATCTTTTTCTAATGCATAATGCTTCCTTTTATAAGGAAGTATTACTAATGAAACGTAAAAATATATAAGTTAAATATATAAATAACTTACATAACTTAAAGAAACATCTTTAGAAATGAAACGTAAAATGTTTCATTTTTTGTTTCTCAAGAGTTTCATTAGTGCATGGAAAAAAAATGCAAAATGATGGTTATTTATTTAGGCATATTTTGCCTTGACCGGTCCAACATTCGATTCACGCAGGTCGTGCTCGTACACGAGTCGACTGGGTTTAGTACAATCCGGGCCCTAGATCTGCACACCCCCTGCGCACCCATGCTTGAGAGAGAATCTCTTCTCATGTATTTGTTCACAACATACATTCATGTGAAACAATATAAATCAACCATCATTCCTTGAAACTTCCAATGTGGGACTAAAGTCTCATGCACAATGAAGTCTTCTCCACCATTTTTCCATTCACATTTTTCCAACAGGCACTACACGTATAAAAGAGAAAATTTTCACTTGGAGGAGCATTCAATTCATATCCAGGATTCAAGATGAGCCATCTTCTTCCTCCTCCTTATCCACCTCCATCCAAGACCTCATCCCGGTTAGAAGAGGTGCTCCCATCTCCATCTCCGTCCCCAACGACTTGTAGGTCCCATGCGGCCTCCAAGAGGGGAGGTGTATTGCTTGCAGATTAAAGCTACCTTTCTCGAACTTAACAACTTTAATAAACATACTTAAAATAAAAAAGAATGTTATTTAATTATTTAGTTCGTATTTAGAGGATTGTTACTCCACACTATCGGAATCTCCTTCTCGATCAAAATGTCGGAGGCAGAGAAGCCTCATACACGGAAACTCGGAGTCATAAGTACATAGATGGTAGATGAGTACAGAGTGTATTGTACTGAAACAAGCTGGACCAAGGCTCTATTTATAGCTACGGCTAATTTCTGAACGTTGACATTTCGAGCACCTGAACCTGGTCCGGGCATCCCCAGGTGGATGTCGTTATCCTCCATGGCAACGACTCTTCAACGGCCGCTGAATAAAGTTTTATCCACTCCAGGGCACTCCCGAAACAACGCCAGACGAAACCCACCCCAGGGTGCCTGGGTGGTCCGGGCGCCCCGAGCTGGTCAAAGTCAATAGTGTATTGACTTTGACTCGGGTCAATTTCGGTCAGCTCTGGTCGCTTGGATAATGTGAGACATTGGGAATATGGCTCATCCGAATAAATTTTCCGTCCTTCTCGAGTGAGCTTCCTTCCTGGCCTCTCGTCTCTCGGACCACCGTGCTCATCCTTCTCACTCTACCTGTGTACTCTTCCGCAACTTCTTGTCTCTCGGATGCGCCGAGCCCGTCGACTCTCTTCCCGTGTCATCCTTCTCGTCCGTCGCGTCTTTCATTCTACTTCTTAGGTTCCTAAGCTTCTGCACACTTAGACACAAGGTTAGAAAACGATAGGACCTAGCCTAACTTAGTTGATCACATCAAAACTAACTTAAGGCACCAACAACGGCCACTTTCATCTACAAGATTTCATCCTGGTTGGGAGAGACTATCATCCATCTCACCTCAGTTGGGAAGGTTCTTGCGAGAGAACTATACTTGGAGAGGTGTGATGGTCTTCCACTTTCTTAGCTTCAGGAAGTCCATCTCCAACCATGGTGCCAAAAGACGATTCGGTCACCCTCAGCACCTCTGCCAACCCGACACCAGGCCAACACGGAAGTCCATCTCCAACCAAAGAAGTAGACGTGGTGGTCTTCCGTCGCTTCTTGTTCGCATCAACCCCTTAACCTAGTTGGGAAGAAGCGCTCCTATCTTCATCACTGGAGCCCTTGTCCTTGCTAAATGGATGGGCAATAAAAGCAATTGATAATGGACATTGCTAAATGGAAAGGTAATAATGGCAGTCGGTTATTCTCCCAGAGTCGACTACATCATGAGAAGAAGAAAGACATCATATGATGCAACAGATTTTTGCTGCATCACCATCAAAGTGGCATGACTCTCACCTATGATCTCTCAGATGTTCTATACTCAGCTTCGCCAATCTCTAATGTATCTCTAAGCCATCTAGCCAAACCACTTGGTCTCGCAAAGGCATCAACCACTACAATATATGTGAACTTTGTCAAACCAGTTTACTCATCCTATGACAATCTAACGGACTTGTGAGCCATCCAGTCACACGAACCAACCAAGTTCAACAAATACAACTCAACCTCAACAAGTCACACTAACTTGACCATGACAAATCAACCAACACAACTCAACCTCATTGAATCATAAACTCCACGAGCTTTAAGTGCATCCTGTGAAGTCCTTGCATAACTCCATGCACACATTAATAAAACAAACAAACCTAACTTAAAATTTTACCATTAAAATATAAAACAAGATTGCAGTAACATATTGACAAGTACCGCCATAATTACTAAAAAAATTATTGTTCACTTTTTTAACTCGTCATATACTTCTTTAGAAGGACTCACTTTATTCATGCTTATTGATAAGGTAATGTATTTGTGCAATCACAGTAGCCCACACAACCCATATATGCCACTTTTCTTAAACAACATAAACAACCACACAACAGCAGACTGATCTCACAACCGACACTGGACAGAAGTGCAGAGACATAAAACCTGGCTAAACAACAAGCTTCATAAAGATTCAAGCCCGCACTGACATGGGATCCATTTTACATGAATTCAATTCAATTGGAAGGAACTTTGAACTTTTCAAATCGAGAGCCAGTCTCGTTGTATTTCTTCAATCCAATCAAACTGTTGAACTCCTCAAAGGTGGTAAGCTTGTGGAGATGATCCCTGCTGGTTCCATCTTCCTTCATTACTTTAAGGATGTCAAGTAAGGCCCGAGCAGAAGCATAAACAGCTGTGGTAGAGTGCACAATGAGATGGAAGCCCATCTCCTTGAGCTCCTAGGGTGTGTGCAAAGGTGTGAACCCCCCTTCAAGCATGTTTGCTGCTCTTAAGCCCTTGGTACTCTTGCAGACTTCTCTAAGTTCGTAGTCACTTCGTGGTGCCTCGACAAAGCAGGCATCTGCTCCTGCCTGCACAACATCAAGGAAAGTTGAAAACCAGTCACTTATGAATCATGGTTCCGAATTTGTGTGAACCCCAGAAGTGAAGTGTGTCACAATTCATAAAAAAGTGCACCATTTCATACCTCAATGTAGAGGTTTGCCCGTTTAATGGCTTCGTTCAGACCACCAGAAGTTGCACGAGCATCTGTCCGCGCAATAAGAAAGAAGTCAGCATCACCAATCGCTTCTCGTGCAGCTGCTATTTTTGCTGCATGTTCTTCAGCTGGTATCACCTTAGAAAAACAATAGTACTTAATGCTTTGTAGTAGCTATGAAACCATTTAGCAATTCTACTTTGTTAACCAAATTACTTAGGCATCAGGGGTAATTACTTAAGTCGTAATCATTTACTCAATGAAAAAAAATTCAAGATGAAACAGAGATATTATGAGGCAAATTACCTGTTTTCCTTGCATATGTCCTGATTGACATAGGAACAGAAAATAAAATTGCATTAGACATATTTTCGCAAGAAAATAAATTATGCTAGAGTGAGACAATAATGGTAAAACTGAAGACATCTGGTATTAAAGGAACATTAGTGCTCTCTTACCACACTTCTTTGGCCAAACTTGATCCTAGAATTGAAGCAAAAGGAGAGAGAATAAGTTAGGTCTACACTTCCAGACCACCTACTATTTTCAGTTAGAAGGGAGGAAGAATTATTCATTACCTCAAGGAACAAACCAGCTGCACCAGTACCAATTATGTCTTTAACAGTCCTCTGAACGTTGAGTGCATTACCACCTCCTGTGTCTGGAATAATAAAATCCCCAAAATCATCAACCAAGTGTTCATATGCACATACTAAGGACGCATTCCAGTTTATGGAAGCACGAAAACTACAGAATCACTAATAAGTTTTACAAGGATAAACTTATAGATTAGTCCATTCCATCCACAGCTTATATAGCTTGTAAACCAGGTTTGGATCCTTTCTGGCCTAAACAACAATGAGTCAAGAAAAATGAAAGATTTGGATTCAATACCAAGTTTTTTTATTTTAGCCATCTCCATAGCTTTCACACAATGATCTATTAGGGCCATTTGATTATGGTTAAATGAATATTCCACTGAACTAATTGCTAGGCTTGTTCTTAAATGTTTTGCAGTGTTATATGAATGAAAAATTTCACCGCCCTCAATTCATATGGTTATTCAAATATTTATGAAATAGAAATTTCTGAATTTATGGCCATTATTAATTGAATATTACTGCCGATTACTATGATAACACTTCGGTCCTCTGAGTTATGCCATCTCCCTCAATTCTCGCATCTATGTAACACTGTTGTTGCTCTGTTGTATTGGAAATTTTCAGGTTTCTTTTTCAGCAGTAGAAGGGCAAGTAAAACAGAGTCAAAGTTTCAAATTACAGTTCAGTCTCTCTCTCTCTCTCTAAAATGTTTGAAAAAGACACTTCCTTTGGACAATTGTTAATTTTCACAATAGTTTGCGCCAACATAGATCATCACTATTTTTCTCTATCTCAGAGTTCATTAATTACTTTTGTCAAAGAGGGCCAAAGGGCAAATGGGGAGAAAGAGATCATTACCGGCGTCAACAATAAATGCAACATTAGGAGCGGCGGCGCAAATTGCCCGGGCAGCGTCGGCCATCTCCGGCGGCCTAGATTTTCAAAAATAGAAAGAAAAAAAATTAAGTATATTGATTTCAGAAGAGCAATACTAGCACTCATCGAAGCAAGCGCGAAGAGGCGTACGTGAGGAGGCCAATGTCGGGCATGCCGAGACGGGAGGCGGAAACGGCGTAGCCAGAGACGAATCCGGCCTTGAAGCCCAAGGCCTGGAGCACGGAGGCGGAGAGGGCGTCGAAGATCCCAGGCATTAGCACGATGCCCTCGTCCTCGATGAGACGGTGCATTCGCGTCTTCCTAGTTCCGGCGGAGGCCGGCAAGCACCGCGCTGTCACGGTGGTCATCGTGGAGCTCGCCATCGCTTCTGCTTCCACTGAGACTCACTGGTGAACCGAGAGGCGCCATTTATAAACGGCGAAGGGCGACGGAGGTGGGCTTGCCTTCGGCTCACCGCGGAGCACCGCCAGTCATTGTTGCTGCGTGCTGCCATACACTGATGGACAAGATTCCTTCTTCTCCCATTACGGACGATCCTGACCGCCCATTAAACCTTCTAATTCAATGCAACATCATTCACATACTATTATACACTATAACTTTTATTGGACTGAATTTATAAATCAAAATTATATAAATATATTATCGACAGAAATTAATTAAAAAAAACCTTATCTGCATTATCATTATTATTATAAAAAAGTCTCCCACCTTAAAAACAAATATATCAAAATAAAACTAACCTATAAATTTATATCAAAAATACTCTATATGTTCCACCTTAAAATTATTTTTCTCCAAGTAACACATATACAATTTTGATCAAAACATCTATAAAATCGAACGTCTAAGGGTATTTTAGATTTTAAAAAATTATAGATGAGACTTTATTTTAAATTTTAAAATGATGATGATGATGATAATTATTTTTTTTTATCTATATTAAATTTTGATATGATTATATACTATACCCATCGTATGCACCAATATATTATAATTTAAAATTTAAAATATTAAATAGGGGTTATAATAGATGACGATTTAAAACTATAATAGATGCCATTAGTTTAGAATTTAAAATTATAATTGGTTAAACTTAGAACTATAGTTTATTAAAAAGTTAGAATTTAGAATTATATTAGAGGTATCTTTTCTTTTTCTTTTTTATTTGTTAAAAAGTTTAGTGGCATATGAACAAATGTTAAAAGTGTTTAATAAAAGGGAATAAAACAAAATGACATTAAAGATAACTTGAATGAGCAGGAAGAATGAAATATAATGATAAATAGGATGAACTATAGATGTATTTTTTAATTTGGTCGATTTTATCTTAAAAGATATGATGAATTGATATTTTGCATTTAAGTCGTATGACTATTTAGGGTTATGTGAATCCATATAATTTAGAATGAGTTCGATTATAGCCCTTTAGGTCTATCAATAGATTTTGATCAAAACCTATTGATTGATTTAGAGACCTTGAATTTCTGAAATCCTGGTATTGCTAGGAAGGGGCGAGCGTGCAGAATCTATTTATGCACTCGAAACAATGTTATGAAACTCTAACGTGAATTTATAGTCGCGTGTCAAGTGACACGAATCTCGACACTATTCTTTGAAAACCAGCTACACGATGACGCTGTTCTTGGAATAATAGCTACCCCATGGCGCTGTTATTTGAAAAACAGCTACCACATGAAGCTAGTCTTGGAAAACCAGTGCCTTTTTGTTTACAAAGTTTAAACCGTTTAGACCATGATTGGGAAGCTAGTTAGACAGTAATTAAGGGAATATTATGACTAATGAGAGTCATATGAACCCATATAAGTTAGAATGAGTGCGATCGGAGCACTCCTAGAGGCTTTGGATTCCTAAAATCCTGGTATTACTAGAAATGGGTGAGCATGTAGAATCTATTTATGCCCTCGAAATCATGTTCTGAGACTCCAACGTAAATTTATGGTCACGTGCCATATGGCACAGCGACCTTAGCTCTGTTCTTCGCAAACCAGCTGTACAGTGACACTGTTCTTGGAATAACAACTACCTCATGATTCTTTTTAGTCAACATAGATTGAGTTTCCTTTACTTCAATATATTCCACAAGCATCAATCTCATTCCTCGTTATAAGCTTGCAACAAACTTTCTGTTTAACCCCTTGATTAATGGATCCACTAAGTTATCATTTGACTTTACATACTAATAGTGATAACTTTTATTGAGAGTAGTTGTCTAATGATATTATGTCTATGACGAAGATGATCTAGGCATATCATCATAAAGATGACTTTATGTCTGTCAAATTGCCTATTAACTATCATAATATATACAAATTGTTGGCATATGTTTTGATCATCTAGGAATATCTACTAAGAATTGTCATAGTTATTCAGCCTTTTCACCATATTTGTCAAGTGCTATAAACTTATATTTCGTCTTGGATCTGGTTATTATAGTTTGCTTAGAAGATTTCTACAGAATGGTTGTACCTCCCAAAGTGAATAAATATTTGCATGTAGACTTTGAGTATTTCATATCAGATATTCAATTCGTATTGTTGTATCGTTCGATCATGATAGGATATCTCATATAGTGCAGGCTATATCACGAGTATATCTTAAGTATCCCTTTCTAGCATTAAAAATCAGGATTACTTATGTATCTACTTAAATTATTCACTACGTAAACTAAATCTGATACAACTCATCAAGTACATTAGACTTCTTTTCACCATATATATTTTCATTTATATTTTTCCAACATATAAAATAAAACACTCGCCCGTATAGTAATCTTGCCCATAATGTGTGTATAGTAGGCGATAATTAACAAGACTACTGTGGATCGAAGATTTGTGAAAGTGTATGTCTATTCTCTTTGATGGAACAATTCTATGTCAACTGGAGGATAAGTCCAAAGCGATCTCATTAATTGAGGATGGAGTATCATTTTCATAAGTAATAATAAAAAAAAATTATTATTATTATAATCGAAGACCAAGAAGGTACATATATGTACGGTGGGTTGAGTCCACGTCGATCATTATTGCGTCCAACCAAAACCCGATAACGTCTACCGAACCAGGCCAGCGTTCATTCACCATCCATCGATCCATTCCATCGAATCTGAAAGTAAAATTTGAAAGATTTCGACACGCCCAGCAAGACAAATTGCCCCGATCGATCGAGGGAATTAATTCAGAGAATTACCAGTTTCTTAATTAATATAAATGAATTTGCATGCATGATTGGAAGGGACAAAAGGCATATATATACAAATTAATGTGGGCTGGGAGACGTTCATATATATCGACGTTGCATGCATGCGCCTTCCATCATCACCTTCCTCGAACTTTCCTCACTGTGGTGGGAGTCGTATATATCCACGTTGCGTCTTCCATCACCTTCCTGACTCGCCTTCCTCGAACTTTCCTCTCTCCCTTTCAATCTCTTCCACGCCAAAAAATCATACGATCGATCGATAGCTGATGGGCCAAACTGATTAGATTTCCTTTTCGAGATCTTGATTTATTTTGCGATCGATCGAGTGTATAATGCGCGCAATTGTGAAGTCAATATTGAATAGCAGAAAACAATCAAGAGATGTGAAGAGAGAGAGAGAGCGCGCGTAAGAATTAAATTGTAGCAAGGAGATAAGGGAGTGCAATAATATTATTTTTATTAATTTATTTGATAAATATAAAAAATTAATACACTTTCATGGTGAGGTGCATGGAAGAAGGGAAGAAGAGGTAAGGTGATTCCAGAGCTGATCATAGACTCAGTTGCCTCGTTAGAAAGCTGCATGCCACTGCTTGCCGGAGAGTGACGTATATACGGTTGAATTCAGCTGCTATTGAAGTTGTTATATTTTAGCAGTGTCTCATTCATGTGGTCGATGATAATATTTAAAGTGTCCTAGTTAGTTGGTATAGTCGAGTTGATACTATAGAGAGGTATGATTTAATTTCTAACAGCCCCCTCTTTTTTCTAGGAAGGTTAAAGCTGAAATAAGCTTTCATGATTTATCCCCTTCTAAAGTGCATGCGACCATCCTGAAAGGGCCACAAAATTAATAACTTGATCCAACAATCACAGCCAAGATCATTGATGACATTGATATGTTAGTGAGGATCAACTATGATAATAAAACACATCCATCAATATAATGTCGATGTGTTTTGACTTCAATTAACTACGGTTGTTTTTATCACAGTTGATCATCAATAACCTGTCAATGTCATCAATGATCTACAATGTCATGATGAAGTTTAACCGTCAAATCCTATGATTAGATGCTTTGTAGTAGACTATCACTCTGTCTTTATAGTAGAAGTGACTATCAGCATTTGCTTGCCGTTCTTTCATAAGATAACCTCTCTTGTAAGCATGAAAATATATCTTGAAGTGGACCTTTTGCTATCCAAATATCTAACAAAGTCGAAGTTTGAATATCCAATTACTTCCAACTGACCAGACCGCTATTATGTGAGTATAAATTCTTTAATTTTTTACACATGCTACATTATTCTCTTCACAGTTTTCAAGTGTATCAATTTTGAGTTACTTAATTATCTGCCTAATATTTCTACTATATATATTATATTCGTAAACATGCAAACTTGAATATACACGAGACTCTATACAACTAACGCATAAAGGAATTTTTATCTCTCCTTTATCTCAAGTTCAAATAGTGGACATTGTTGCAAATTAAACATGTCACACAGGTACGTGTGTCACAAGATGCACAATTCTATATGTCGTACTACATGAGTACCTTTTCAATTAGGTCTTTTGTGAAAATTCAAGAATATCCCTTGAACGATGATGATATATTTATATGCCTAAAATAAATTGTGCTTCACCAAGGTATATTATTTCAAAATTATCTAATTGAAATGACTTAATTAGTTTCATAAAACAAATTTTTCTCACTGAACTTGATGTATATGCATTTATCAATAATGTTCTCCTTAAAATCAAATGAAAAAACTACTTGATTAAATTTTTGATATGTTATTGACGGTCCGTTTTAGACCATAAATATATTTAATCTACAAACTAGGGGTTTGAGTCCTCAGACCAAAACATGTATATAGTCTTCTCAATTTTTCTATTGAGAAATATACTCTTTACGTCTATTTAGTATAGCTCCAAACCAAAATGATTTACAAGTGACATAATTATCCCTAAAGGAATCTTTTATTAAAATAGGCAAGAAAATCTCCATATAATTAATGTTCTCCAATGAATCTCTTAGTAATAAAGCAGACCTTATATTTTTTGACATTGCCCAACAAATTCCATTTACCTCTAAATATTGATCCATTTGCAATTCGCTCGTACAGAAAATTCGATAAGGTCTTAAATATTATTGTGTCATTGACTTCAACTTTTCCTTCATGGCTTTGATCCACCTTTTAGGATTAGAGTATTGTTTGCCTTCTTGAAAGATATAAGATCACTTTCCAATCTTATGTCAAATTCATACTTTTGAAGATATATAAATATAGTAATGAGAAATTGTTGATCTTCTTTCTCTAGTAGATCTTCTTAAAGACACTTGTAGTTGAAATGGTTGTAGGATCTAATTAATTAATGCTAGAGGAGGTGGAGGGGATGAATAGCTATTTACAAATTTTATGAGTGATAGTAATAATTCTCAACAAACAAATAGAGATTATATAGAGGAATAAAAAAATTAACTTAACCTAACAAAAATAATATTAACTAGAAAGATGTGTAACTTTAACCAACTCGCATGCAAGATTCATCTGCAATATCGAAGAATAAACTTAGAAGACAATATTTCTAAAAAGACTTAGCACATCAAGCATGCAAAGATTAACACAATATTCAGCATACAACGACTAATGAAATGTTATGCAAAAATTAGCATTCAAGAACTAGAAGCAAGACTTCACAGAGATGGACACGCACGGCTAAAATAATATGTAATTTTTATTTCAACCCACTTTTTTTCTAGAAAATGTGTAGATCAGGTAGAGAAACCTTAAAAAAATCTAAAACAGGAAGTTTAAGCACAATAAATACAATGACACAACAACTAGCAAAAAAAATACAATAATAGCCCTTATTGTTTACTAGCTAGAACGATATCGTATTACAAGCGTAGGATGCCAACATGGAGCACAATACAGCTTCTTCGATGAACATAGAGAGTAAGATGCTTGAATTGTATCTTAAACAGTAGATTTGAGCCTGCTTGTTAGAAAAGAAAAATAAAAAATATAAGAGAGGAGAAGAAAAATACACTCAAGGTAGGAGGAGAGAATAAGACAAGAAATGAACGCGACTCAACTTGCATTCATTCATTGAAAATGTTACATATTTATAAGTTTATTGGATAAGCACTAACATCAAATATATTGAATCTAGACCATTTTATTTTATTTTATCACTAACATTTATCCTTATCACTTGCCACCTTATATATTCTATCTCCACGAACTCTTATTCTTATCTTACCACCTCATCATATTCTATCTCCATGAATTCTTATCTTATCAATATTGCCACCTCATCATTTCTATCCATAATCAAGTTTAATTTTTAACACCCTCTCTTAAACTTAATTTTGTCACTCCAAGCAAATTTCGTATCTTGATAAAGTCTTCAAATTTCAGTGGCTTGGTAAAAATATCAGCAACTTGATCTTGAGACTTTGTGTATTCCATTTGCACCTCTTTTTTTAAAATGTACTCTCTGATATAGTGATAGCGTGTATCGATGCGCTTGCTTCTATCGTGGAAGACTGCATTTTTTTGCTAGCACAATTGTACATTTGTTATCAACTCGAATCTTGGTTGACTCTTCTTGTGGTAACTTACTTAGTACATTTAATAAATTTCTGAGCCAAATAGCATGACAAATATATGAGGTCGCAGCCGCATACTCTGCTTCACAAGTAGAAAGTGTGACAATATGTTATTTCTTTGACATCCAAGTGAAAGTTGTATCTCCCATAAAGAACACAAATTATGTAGTATTTTTTTATCATCCATATTTCCAATCAGTATTGTTATATCCTTTAAGTTGAAAATTGTTAGATGATGAATAAAGCAACCCAAAATATGTTGTACTTTTGATATAACGTAAAATTCTCTTAACAGTCTTAAAATGGGTGGTAGTTGAAGCCTTTATGTAGCGGCTAATAAGTCCAACAACATAAATGATGTCAGACTTTGTGCATGTCAAGTATCATAAGCTTCCAACCAAACTCTTGAAAAATGTTGGATTAACTTTTTCTCCTTCATCATGCTTTAATAGCCTGACTCCGCATTCTACTAGGGTATTTATAGGTTTACTATTTCCCATGTTGAAT
>JBBPFQ010000118.1:3997783-4008885 GCA_037974815.1 Kaempferia elegans | reverse complement strand
GTTCTTGAAAACATCATCAATGTTTGTATCTATTGTTTAACATCTCTTACTGGGGAAGGTCAGATCATCAATATTTAAGAAATATTGTGTTACATTGGTTACCTTGGAGAGATAAGTTCCATTCAATTCATCCTGAGTGGCTTGTGATTGTTTGTATTTCTCACAAGTGTTTCATTTCTGCAGTTGTTTGTTCGTCTCCTTACATCATATAGGTATTCTGGTGATCACGTCGATAGTGAGTTGGCCAAGTACGAAGCAGCTCAGTTGTCTGATGCAGTCAAAAGTAATCAAATAGGCCATGATGATGTTATTCGCATACTTAGCTCAAGGAATAAATCACAGCTTAAGGAAACATTAAAGTACTACAATGAGAATTATGGGAAACACATTGTTGAGGTACGAATCAAATACATAATCAACTAGTTTCCTTTATATGGAACTTTTTGTCACATCAATACGATAAATTCATGATTAATGATTTGGATTCTCATGTCTTGCTGTTTATTTGTCAAAATAGCTGATGCTTTGCCTTGATCCTTTCAATATGCTTCATGATCCAATCGACATTAGTGAAGCAGAAAACCTCTAATCTAGGATGATCCCCACTTTTCAGGATATTTTTTGAAAAATATTCAGAAAATTACACACACCCAGTGACACGATAATGGAATTGCATTGAACAGTTCCATTAGAGGCACGATAATGGAATTTAGAAGGAAAGCCCCAATCCAAATCCCCCAAAACCCACACAAAACTCACTCAAGGCAAACACCAATGTAAAACCCCGAGGCCCAAATGGATGGCACACAAAACCACCCTCAGTCCGACAAGAAGTCAGGTCAGGTCTGATCAGGCCTGGCGAGAGGGCACCAACGGTGGGATTAGATTTGAAGGCAGGTGTGCGCCTTGAGACAGATTTGGTGGCTCAATTCCCAGACTGGTCATGAACCTCCTACTGCCCCTATGGAGGTTTTCTTTCAACCGAAAGGCTCACCACCAAATTTGCCTCAGAGGGGATCCCCATCAGTAGGTCCATAAGTGCCATGGGTATGGGAACCCAGGTGAACCGGGGCCACTAATAGACCATTTGATCAGGGCGCTCACCTACCTTCAAATTTGATCCCACCATTGGACCCTCTTGCTGGACCCGTCCCCGTCCCCGACACTGACCATACCTCTTTGTTGGACCCGACCTGACCTCTTGCCGAACTGAGGGTGGTTTTGGGTACCAGCCATTTGGGTCTCTGGGTTTTACATTGGTGTTTGCCTCGAGTGGGTTTTGTGTGGGTTTGGATTGGGGTGTGTGGATTGGAGCTTTCCTTCTACATTTCATTATCGTGCCTTGAAGTAGATTACACTGATTTGTTCAGTTATGGATTTTTCAATATATTTTTAGCTTTAAAATTGCACCTGCTCTGCAAACGAAATGGTTTTGCTTAATTTGAACAATTAAAATTTATGTAAATAGGCCCTCAAAATTTTACCAAATTGTTGCTAATACAAAGTTTAACCCATCTCTTATGGTGATTTGTCACAATTTATGTAAAAATCTCGCCTTCTTGGAATGACTTGGATGCATTATTCTGAATCATTTTATTTGTAAGAAGATATTTTTAACCAATACACTTTGATTTGTAGGTGTGAGAAGCTGACTGAAGGTATTTCCATTGTCTATATAGGTGTAACTCAATGATTACGAGAATAAATTATCCTCTAAAAAACTAGTTTCAACTTGTTTAAAGTAGGCGCCTCAAATTTGGAATTGACATTCAAGTTTCTTAGAGAAGCTAATTGCATATTTTTTATAACTTTTAATGCCTTGAAAGGTATCAACATGTTTATTGCAGAAAAATATTATCCAATTCAGCAAGCATTAAAACCATTTTCTTTCCCTTTGTATAATTATTGTTACTGTTTGAAACAGTTCACTGCTTGTGGTGTTTATGACACAGGACATTGAGGTCATTGGTAAAAGTCAATTCACAACACTGCTGAAAATTGCTATCTGGTGTCTTGCATCCCCAGAGAACCACTTCGCTGAGGTAAAACTGCAGAATTGCACACAATAAGAGCACTTCAAATCGTTCGACTTTCATTTTTTTTTTTAATGCTCAAGTATGTTCACTCTGTGCAGGTTGTGAGGACATCGGTTGTCGGGCTTGGAACTGATGAAGATTCTCTTACAAGAGCTATTGTTACACGAGCAGAAATCGATTTGGAGAAGATCAAAGAGGAGTATAAAATCCGATATAAAACCACCCTAAGAGCTGATGTAATCGGTGACACCTCTGGGGATTACAAGAGGTTCTTGCTTGCCTTGGTTGGTTCTGACGACCCTTGAGAGAAAAATAAAAATTTCTTTCAGAAAAGTGTGAAGTGTGATGTAAATGCTTAGTTAATGAACAAGGTGTGAGCGATTGGTTTGTCAATGAACAATGATATGAGAAGCTCTTTATGCACTTGGAACAAACATTATTAGTGTGCCATCGCTAAATTAATGTGTTGAATCTTCTTGGCTACTAGGAATTTAGATTTCTTTATTATTGATATTGAAATAATTTAATTTTTAAAAGCTTCTATCATCATCAAGCATTTTAATAATAATTTTTAATCATGATCATTGAATTTTATGCATGTATTTTATACACAAGTCTTCTCCATAATTGATCATGCTTATTAGCTTAATTACGTGCATTATAATGAAGATCTTGAACTAGATCATCGTCCTAACATATCTTATTTCTGTGTTTTAATATACAAATAAATCAATTCTAATATGGTTAAGCAAATCCACACTACCATCAATCAATTCCATTTGCTAGGACACTATTTGTCATCATCATAGTTATACTAAATTCCCTTGCTACACAGATGATTTACAAATAATCATGTCAAAATTTAAAATGTAAGTTAAATAAAGATGTGAATTCAACTGAATTGGCAATACAATTATATTTCATCTTATCATATGTATCAATTCCTAACATTAGAAAATTTCATCTTGGTCATCACAATTTAAACAAATTGTTCTTTTAATACATATGGTTCTCCAGATGTGCCTAAACATAAAATATATATATATAAACTAATCCAACTTGACACAATGGTGGTAAAAAGTGATTCGTTCACCTCAGCATCTCCGTCGATCCGTCCCAGAGCCAACACGAAAGAGATAAATCACGGAAGTTACTTGCCCGAACAAGCCATTAGGGTAAGTAACCCTTTAAATAATTATCCATCTTAATGCACAAGTTAATTATAATTTTCCAAATAACTCAAATTGAGTTATCCACTCATCTGAACTTGAACACTCTATAATTTAGAATTAAATTAACTTCATTAACTAAGAAATTAATTGGATATCCATTTTCCCAGGCACTAAATTAATCCTAAGATTATCCTAAAGTGCCAACTTTTTAAAATTGAGTTAACTCTCCTAAATTAGTTGTCAACCTATATTGTTTAGTATGATGAAATTACACTGTTAAGGATTCAATACTAATTGATTTTCTTTATATATTTTTTTATCTATTTATTAGGGATACTTCTTTGTGTGGCAAAAAGATGACTTATTCACTCCAAGGGCCTTTCACTGCTGGCCCCACAATGAGATGAAAGGAATAAATCATGGTGATTGATTGACCTCTTTAGATGGGAGAAATTTTATCCCTTAAGGATTGTTCCTCTAGAAATTCAATCATTGCTCTCATATAACAATTTATCATCTAAGTACCAACTCGGCTATGCCAGTGTACTCCTATATTTAGTAGTTTGATCAAAGTGATAATTAGGAATGACCTCCATAGACATTCCAATACCACGAGATTCTTATGACTTTGTATCATAATCAAAGTAAACCATAATGTAGATTAACATGTTAATCTTATACTTAGATATGTTACTCAATTTTGCATATGAATATGAAGATGATAACTTTAAGTTTATCTTACAAGGTTGCATGTTTCTGTATCTTTTTCTCTCTCACCAATTATTTATGTCATTTCCCATTCTCATCGGCCATACACTCAAAGGACTTCTAGTCTTCTTCTCCCTCATCGATGATCTTGTGCTTCCTTGCTAGGAACGGGAAGTAGGAGTCTTCCTCATTTATTTAGGCCAAATAATATGCTAATTTTTAAGCATCAAATTTATTTTTTTTAATCTTTTTTTTTATTACACGCAGTAAAAAAATGACCACCTATCAAGTTTTATTGCTTCTTTAAATTTAAGCAATTTTATTTTGATAAAATATTTGGTACCTATTTTTTTGTTTTTTTATTATTTGTATATAAATATAAGTACTGTACAATATGATTTTGGATATACAAAGAGTATAAGATTTTGGATATACAAAGAGTATAAAACAATAGAAGAATTTTTTCTTGCACTTGATTTATTTGTTACTAATGTAAAAAATCAAAACTCAGCAAAATCAATTGAAAATTTAAATAAAAAATTAATTTAATTTTTGTGTGAAGATAATACTTTAACAATTCTATCAAGAAAAATATTTATTATCAAAATTAAATATAAAAACTTAATTAGTAATTTTCCATCTAAAAATAAAAAAAAATAAATTTTATACTAAAATTATTTAAAAATTAATATTAATTTTAAAAAATATTAAAATTTTTAATACTTTTCTTTTCTTTAGGGTTCAAAAAAATGTAATTAGTACCTTTGCATCTCAAAATTCAAACATTTAAATTTTATATTAAAATTATTTTTAAAATTAATATTAATTTTTAAAAATATTAAAACTTTAAATACTTTTCTTTTCTTTAGGGTTCAAAAAAACTTAATTAGTAATATTGCATGTCAAAATTGAAAAAAATAAATTTTATATTAAATTATTTTTAAAAATTAGTATCAATTTTAAAAAATATTAAAATTTTAAATACTTTTCTTTCCTTCAAAAGTGATTGAGAGTTTGGGTGTTGGATTGTTAATGTTTGAAGAAAGGGGAATTTCTCTTTTAATTTTTTTTAATCCATATATTTATTTTTTTTGGCCATGCATTTCTTTGAAAAAAAAACTTGATGAGTTATAAGTTGACCTCATAATTTATTTCTCTTCGTATAATCTGGGATAAACAGTGAAGATGAACATAATCAACTTTTACTACCATATCCCTTTCTCTCTTTCAAAATAGGAGATGCGGTGGAGGAATCATTGATTTCGTCTTCAAATATTGAGGTTGAACATTCTTTTTCATCTGATGTCCATGATCTTCCTTCCTCGTCGCCTTTGGATACTGACGAAGAGGCTTCCCCTATCTCCACTTTAGATGGAACATCTCTTATCCTCTTATTCTTATCACGACCTGCTGATCTTGCAACTTTTCATCCAATATGATCAAATTAATTTGATGAATATTGGAGCGTGCCTATTGGCTAGGCTAAACATGAACAAAATGGAGTTGTTAGAAAAAAAAAATGACATATAATATATTCAAATGCTAGGTTTATTTGAATATTATAAATAATAGAAAAGGGACACGTTTTTATAAATATAATAATGCCACTGCATAATTGATAATGGCTGATTGGACTCTCTAACCCACTAAAATTGATCAACCCGGTTTGTTTGATCCATCAGCTAAATCTATATGCCTAGTCCATTTGGCTTGTCTAGCTTTATACACTTAGAAGGAGCTAGGTATATATTTAAAAATTGAAATGGTAATGAGTTTGATTGAGGAGAGAATCCGTTTAGCGATAACTAAAGGGGTGTGAGTTATAAAATTGACAATATGAAACCCATATATAGATTCTTATTCCCGTCTACCAAGCATCAAGAATGAAAATGAAACATATTTCATTCTCATTCTAACCTCCTAAACCCGCCTACCAAGCACCCCTTAACCTTTTCGATGTGACCTTTTCGGTTAGTTCATCCTGTCTGATTTGTTCATTTTATCTAGCCCAGTTCAATTGAACAACTCGCCCACTCATGGCATCTCAATACAATAATACTTGTTCCCTGAATGGAATAGATATTCTCATGGATTAGTCATTAGATGTATGATAAAGCTAATTGGGGAGAACAAATCTGATTGCATTAACCGTCCTCAATAACGATATCCTGCAACAACTCGACATCCGTTAATAATATATTTGTTCATTCCTAATAGGCACATCTGAGAATAGCTCGAAATAAAAAAAAAAAAATAGTCTGATACATCTCACATTTTATTACTACAATCAGATAACTTTACAGCATAAACATAACATGGAGAACAAGAGAAGTCTAGTCCGTCGTCAAACTTTAACCCCAATTCTCTGAGCCACCTGCAAAGTGAGTCGCTATGAGCAGATTAAAAATAACTAAACGGGTTCATCTAACAACTCGAGTTGCCTTTTTGCTTGTTTTCATAATTTGCTGGAACTTTTCCAAATGTCAATTGAGCTTCATGAGTTTAACGAGCAAAATGTCCAGCAAAACGAAATATTTAAATTTAAACTTGTTATGAAGCGAGTAAAATCAGTTACTTTGGATCTTAATCTAATGTAACAAATCATGGTGAATGCAAGTGCCAGAGAGTTATAATACTCGTCACACTTGGGATCATCTCGCGGAGACACCCAAAGGCAAAATATTTCTGGAAAGGAAGCAAACCGACATCGTGAATGTAATTTTGGAAGTGGGAAACCAATTATTGAATTTTAGAGGAAAAAGAAAACACATGTTTTTAAAATCATATACATACCCATTTCTGTTGGGGGAAAACATGGTTGTCAAAACACAGCCTATAAGTAAAGCATGACGAGGCTTTTAAAAGACTAATGACAAGTTAATCATAAGTGGAGCCATCAACTAGTGAGGTAACAAAGTTGTCCGGGACAACAAAGATGATGACCTTAACAATTAACATGATGGCACTTTAAAATAAAATGATGTTCAGGAAGTTTAACTTACTTTTATACCAAATAAATTCACTTTTCATGAAATAATTTTACATCATTGATTAGTACTGACACACTATGTATTTTGCGCTGTTTGATTTAACCCCAAGTGGAAGGAGACAATCAGATAGAATTAACCGTAATGCCGGTCCTAATCAAAAGTTAGTATTCGTTCAGTCTAAATGCTATTCATGGGGACAAGTATTGAAATATGAGAATTTGGTTCAAGAGTTAACTATACCTCCTTGAAAGAGTGAACGTCACTGTTCCAGAGCCATGCATCACAACCAGCATCCCTAGCTCCCCATATGTCATTCCTGCGATCATCACCCACGTGAACAGCATCCTCAGGTTTTACTCCCAAGAATTCACACGCTTTAAGAAATATAATTGGGTTTGGCTTCTCGGCTGCTACCTGTAATATGATGTAATGAGCTTGAGATATGATATAAGTAAATGATAAATTTTTTATGAGAAACGTCTTTACAATGATGACATAAGGCGACACTGGAGGTATATTGTTTAACTTAATAAATTACATCACCAAATGTTTGATAATATTAACTACTTCAAAACACAAAGTATTCAATTTAAAATAAAACTGGTCGCTGCAAAATGACTAAACACAACCAGTCAAACTTCCAGAAAGATTTTAAAAAATAGCAGTGTAGTACCTCAGCAGACACTGCAACTGCATCAAACCAATGGTCACACTTCAAAGCCTGTAATAAAGGTCTTAAGCGGGTATCAAAATTTGAGACTACAGCCACTTTAACTCCAGCCTTTCGTAAAGCTTTAAAGACAGTTTCAGCATCAGGGTCACAGAGATGCCAAGCCTGACAAGAAATAAAAAAATCACATGTAGGACATTGCACTCATGCAATTATAACCAGCAAACATAATGGCATTCAAGCCGTTTGACAAACCCAACCTTCTCTGTAGTATAATATCTGTATAGCTCTTCAAAATACTCCATATCAGAACATCCAGTGGAAGCATTAACTATGAATTGCCAAAAGGGTCTCCCATCATTCACATACCTGATAACAGTTAACCAAAATTAACACAATACAGTTAAACTCAAGAATAATCCACATATCTCTTATGAGGAAAGGTCCTAGAGCAGAAACACTTCATATTTACTATATGAGTATTTACTGAAATTAATAAAATACTAAAGCAAGGTAGAATTATAATTAAACAGTTGTAATGTAGAATCCCCCAGTCGAATCCACAACAAGCTCAAGGCTGTTGCAAAAACTGCAAAGGGAGAATACCTACTAGTGTTTCCAAATGTGCATATATTGAAAGGATACTCTAATTCACAAAGCACCACAAGCTTGAAGTTATAGCAAATGATAATAGCAGTATACAGTTAGAAGATAAGTATTCAGGTATATGTTTTTACTTTTTGACCCTCCAAAGTTGTATAAATACCAGAATGGCGGATAGTTAATTTTCTTGAATTTGTTCAAAAATGCTAAAGAAACAGAAGAGCCTATGTCAGTACAAAGAAGAGATACACGACAAGCAAAATGTGAGATTTAGGAAATCAAGTCCACGAAGATTTTATTCTATGGAAGTATGTTCTCATTGATAAGCAATGAAGTATATGTGTTCCACAGGGGAAGTAAGATGCTTCCTTTTAGTGTTCCTTTTGGTTAAATAAGATTTTTAAGATGCTAATTTAAAGACATTAATAAAAAATTATGCCATAAGAGATTAACTTGTAAAAGGAATCCACAAGAAAGATATGGTTTCTAATTAGTAAAGGTGCCTTTTAAATATCCACAATCCTGTTTGGTCATATACACAACAACTAACACACTGATGAGGTCTCCAAGAAAAGAAAATTCTATGGTACTTGTCGCATTTCATTAAATATTATATGGTAAAGGAAAGAAACATTTCTGTGACATTTGTTTCTTCAACGCATAAAAGTGTATTGAGTTAAAAAACAAGCCAGTGTTTTCACACTTGACGTAAATGTCCATTGTGATCAAGGATATATCTACAATCAATTGAAAAGCTACCAAATCATCAAGTGTGTATGACTTAAAATAGAGAGAAAAAAAACATGAGAAATCTTGACAATATTTACATGAATCTTCTTTAGTTTAAGCAAAACTCTTAATGGGGCCCACCATGCTTTAGTTGTAGAACACTGACTACAAACTTCATTATGTCCTTGGAGCATATGAAGCACCTTCTTCAAATATGACTATCAAATATCCCACAGACATAATTTTGAAGCAACTTAAGCAAATCTTCAATGAGATATGTTCAAACAGCATAACATTGCTTTGAAAATAACATTATTCTTACCCTAACATGAAAGCAAAAAGATATTTGGAGAAGAAAGAAGGGGGGAAAACAAGTTTAGCGACTATAAACAAACAGATTGTGCTTAGCCTGAAAATGAAAGAAAAAAAAAATATTTCAAAAAGAAAGAAGGAAAAAAAAAAGTTTAGTCGCCACAAATAAACCTGTTATAAAAATAGGGGTAAAGGTCAAAAGGGAAGAAACTATCATGTAGTGCCAATGAAAACTAAACAGATCACCAATCAATATATGTAAAAGTTAAACTAAATTGGAAAAACAAAGGTGATTCATCAGTTTTAGAAAGAACTAATATCACTTCGTGAAAAAAATAATTTGATAAAAAGAGAGAAATATACCTCAACCTTGATCTACCCCATGGTTGTTGATATGCCCACCGATAGCGATCTAGTATCTCATCCTCAGAATACTTTACCCCGTATTTCTCTCCAATCTCCTTGTAGATCTGCAATGACACAGGAAAATAAAGTAGAAGGGAAATCTCCGAACTAGACAAAAGTTTTTTCCCTGTAAAAAAAAAAAACAAAAAGCAAAGAGGGAAATGGAACTCAATAATAACTAACGAAATTGCATAATAACTAGTGGATTTTGTGAAAAATCAATGAAAAAAAATCCAAAGAGTAATGGGAAAAATAAATCCAAGTCTAAATCTCAGGAAACATAAAAGACGAACAGAACCGCTTAGAGCAAGCATTACAATTTATCCTTATTTTTAACTACTCGCAGAAAGACAAACCTGTGCCATGGGCTGGGAGGGAACAAGGAGAGTGCCGACGGCATCCACAAGGAGGGCCTTATGCGTGATCTCCCCGTACAAAGACCTCCGATACTCAAGGTATTCAAGAGATCCCGTCAAGTCCCAACCGCAGTGACCAGGGAGCCACCTCAGACCTCCCGGGACTCCGTCTTCGACCTCAATCGCCGCAGCCGCTCCCGTGGAGTAGTCCTGGCGGCGACAATATTCCCTGCGCCCGGATGGGTGGAAATTCCGACAAGAAGGAAAGAAAGGGCGGGATAGCGCGGATCCAGCAGTCGCCCGGGCATAAATCGCCTCGGCGGCCGCGAAGAGGGAACGCTTAATCCCCATAACCATCGTCCGTCCGGTTTCAGACGCCGCCCTGGATTTGCCTTCGTGTTTCGCCGCTGATGTCCAACGCCGCAGTGTCCGGTCTCTCTTCTCTCAACAGAAGGAGAGAAGGCGGTCTCTTGGTCGGCCTCGATCGTGCAAATGCGGGTGCGAGAAGAGGAACGAGAGAGCCGACTTTGTGCCGGAGAGACGGCGAAGAAGGCGAAGGGCGAAGGTTATTCATTTATACTCTCGTCTCCTTTAGCGAAAGAAGAGCATCCAAATGGGTGACGTGGCATCTGTGGTGCTTGCTGTCTTGGAAGCCGCTCCTTCGTTTTTTTCTATTTTAATTTGTATAATTTTTTTATTTTAGTTTTTATTTAAAAAATAAAAATAATGAAATAGTGAGATTTAAAAAAAAAAATATGAGAGAAAAAATTATTGAGAGATGTTCTTTTATAGTGGAAAAATATATAAGATTTTTTAATTTTAACATTGGTGGCAAAAGGGCGATTCGCTCGTCCTCAATGTCTCCGCCAACCCGTCTCAGGGCCAACACGCAGGGGCGGATCCAAGATTTTAAATTAGAGGGGGCCGCAAAATGAAAATCATCTATACCGTTGAACCCAGAAACTAACCGAAGACACTTTTCAAGGGCTTAACCATAATCTTAAATACTTGAATGATTAAAAAAGAAAAAGGGGACTAAATTAACATTTATAGTCCTTAGTCCTTAGTACAGAAATCTAACATAGCATAATATAATCACTACATGAAATTTCATACCATGA
>JBBPFQ010000118.1:3962424-3983768 GCA_037974815.1 Kaempferia elegans | reverse complement strand
CTATAATTTTTATAGCTGCTACAATATTGATTCAACCTACTTATCTAATATTAGTGTTGTAACAATTACAAAACCGTAACTACTATAATATTTATAATCATTATATAACAAAAGACGATTCGCTGACCCCAGCACCCCGCCAACCTGTCCCTAGACCAACACGGAAGAAGTAAATCACGGATGACTACTAGCATTAGTGTAAATGGTTAAGACATGAGGAAGGTATGCTCGGACATGCTGAGTTTTGACCTCAAGACCTCATATGACAACCTCTTATAATTTAATCACCGCACCACCTTGAGCGAACAATTAGTGGAGTAGGATGTATAGTTGGAGGTCTAATCGATTCATGATTATATATATATGTTGAGAGCTTGAGGGCATTTTATAAAGGAAAATTAGTGGAGTAGGATGTATAAAAACTTAAAAAGGATGTCCATTTCGATTAAAAAAAAACGAGTATATATATATATATATATATATATATATATATGTTGAGAGCTTGAGGGCATTTTATAAAGGAAAATTAGTGGAGTAGGATGTATACAAACTAAAAAAGGATGTCCATTTCGATAAAAAAAAAACAATACTCTTTTGTTTTTTTTTTACCTAAAAATTTAAGACATGGGGTATATTTAAAATGATTTCTCTCTCACTCTCGTGTGGTTTTGTGTAAAAGACAATAATAACATGTTCCTTTTTTGGCGATTGGCTTGAGGCTGCTGGTGGCTGAACGAGACGCTGAAGCAATAAGCAGCTTATAAATAGTGCACAAGAAGAGAAACATCGATATCGCGACCAAATGGAAACGGGATGACCTCTCCATCTCTCGCGCTATCTCCATTCTCCTCCTCCCAAATCGACTCTCTCTTTCTCCTCTCGCCTCCATCAATGCGCATTTCAAACTTGCCCAATAATGGCATCTCCATCCCAAACGCATCTTTCAATCCCTTCCTTAACGTACGATTGTAATCCTATTTCTATCGGTTTCCTTGATGATGATCACAAAGATGCAATTTTTTTAATGATCCGCCCCTAAAGATCCCGTTTTTTCTCTTGGCAATCCTCCTCGTTTTTGTTGTTTTTGTCTTTTTACCTTGAGAGGAAGAGGAAGAGGAAGAGGAAGATATCACCGATGAGTCAACCGTGCTCTTCCGATCCGCCTCCCCGTCGCGCCGCCAAGCCCGCCTCCGTGCTCCCCTACAAGACCCCCAACCTGCGCGACCATTACCGCATCGGGAAGAAGCTAGGGCAGGGGCAGTTCGGCACCACGTACCTGTGTGTTGACAAGAATGACGACAAGGAATACGCGTGCAAGTCCATCCCCAAGCGCAAGCTCCTGTGCCGCGACGACTACGAGGACGTCTGGAGGGAGATCCAGATCATGCACCACCTGTCTGAGCACCCCAATGTGGTGAGGATCAAGGGCACTTTCGAGGACGCCCTCTTCGTGCATCTGGTCATGGAGCTGTGCGCCGGAGGGGAGCTCTTCGATAGGATCATCCTCAAGGGTCATTACAGCGAGAGGAAGGCCGCGCAATTGCTCAAGACCATCGTGGGGGTCGTGGAGGCCTGCCATTCGCTAGGGGTGATGCATCGGGACCTAAAACCGGAGAACTTCTTGTTTGCCAGCGTCGACGAGGACGCGGCTCTCAAAGCCACCGACTTTGGTCTCTCTGTCTTCTACAAGCCAGGTCTCATTCTTCTTCTTCTCTCTTTTCTTATTTTCCTTATGGAAGCCTACAATCTCTATCATTTCTCCTTATTCTATGATCAGGTAAGAAACTCTTTCTCAACATAAATTAAGGCCCTGACTGTTTTTTCCCTAATATAAGAAACCCAAAAGGAGCAATCTACTGGATTTCATCACTTTTTTTTATTGAATAAGAATATTTGAGATAATGAATGTCCTTGTTTTAAAGTGCACAATAGAAATGCAGATTCCTGTATTCATCCCATTGAGTTTCATTAACAGTACTCATAGAGTGCATGATTCTAACTCCACAAACAATTGGCTAATTATATGGTTTCTTATGTCGGTTTCAATTATGAAAAATGGAGGTATAATATGGATCTACATAATCTCAAAGTTCATTTGCATGAAAGTTTGCAATTAGAGACTATATAGTGGATTCCAGAATGTCATCTCTCTTTGATTGTTGGTTGAAATATTACTTGGATATCCATACAAGTTCATATGGAAGTTCACCATGTACAATTATTGTTTTCTGATTAGTAGATCTTGTTGCTTTAATGAGCCACACCATTGACATTATAGAGTGTTGATATCTTCTTTTGTGCTAGAAGTGAATATTTGGTTCCTCAATAAATTAAGTAATCCATTGATCAATTATTCTAATTATGAGAGAGTAGCATATTTTGACTAACACATAATGACTTTTCTTAGTTGCTGTCTCAGATTATATGTAACACATTTCATTTTGAAATTTGTTGATTAGTTGCCAAGTATTATTACAGCTTGGATTAGGGTCTAGAGATTTTGAGAGCATTTTCTCATTACATTTCCTCTAATGAAAGCTTCTCCACTAATTACATGTAGCCGCTTCTGCATTGTTTTTACACAGCTAAATTTAATAGGTCCAAATTTCTATTTTGTGAATTGTTTCACTTGTTCTTTTGACCTTTGACAGAATGTGTGGAGAATAGTTATCCAATTTCCTTATAATTATCAATATCAAATTTTGATACACACAATATTTTTGTGTTGGTAACATCTTTTTTTTGAGATGTTAGCATTTGTTGAGCCAAAGCTTTGTAGTTAAATAACATGGAAACATAAGAGGAACTGTTTAATCTGATTTTTTATGCGACTTGTAGGTGATACATTTTTTGATGTTGTTGGGAGTCCGTATTATGTTGCACCTGAAGTATTGCGAAAATTATATGGACCAGAAGCAGATGTTTGGAGTGCGGGAGTCATCTTGTATATTTTGTTAAGTGGAGTGCCACCTTTCTGGGCAGGTGTATCACTTATAGTCTTACTTGATTCTTTTACAGTCTGTTACCGAATAGTGTTTACTTATTTTACGAAATTTTGGCAGCTCATCTTGGTATTTTACTTTGCTCCCAGAAACTGAAGCGGGGATATTTAGACAGATTATCAAGGGTTCTATAGATTTTGAAACTGAACCATGGCCTACAATATCTGAAAGTGCTAAGGATCTGATAAGAAAGATGCTTAACAGAGATCCGAGGGCAAGATTTACAGCACACCAAGTTCTTTGTAAGTATCTTTGGAAGAATTTTATTATTAAAATTAGGGTGGAAAATCTAACCCTTTTTTTTATTTGGTTATTTTTTTTTACGCTTGAGTTTCTTCTTCCAGGCCACCCATGGATTATTGATGATAATGTCGCACCAGATAAACCATTGGATTCTGCAGTTCTATCACGGCTTAAGCAGTTCTCTGCCATGAACAAGCTCAAGAAAATGGCTTTACGGGTAACTCTAAATTTTGACATCGTTTAGAATATATATGACAAGTTTATCTTGTGATCTAGTTTGCTTAGATACAATATTCATGTGTCAGATTCATACCTATGATAGTGCAACTATATTATCAGCAAAATACATTCATTTGGTACTTGTGCTTCACAACTTTGCATCTTGCTCTCCTCAGCTAACTAGAAAGTTTCACTGAATTTGTTTCAGGCTATAAATGAAGCTACTAAGATTTTTATACAACATTGTTTGTGTGGTTTTCATAGGGTCTAAATAATTTGTTTTACTTTTACATGAGCTTTTAGCCACAAGTAATGTTAAACAATTGTTATCAGAAGTATTGTTAGCAATAGAACTACAAATGATGATTATATATGGGAAAAATTACAAACTTTATCACTTATTGTATCATTTAGTAACAATTCTATAAAACAAATTATCAATTAATGACGAAAAAGATTGTCACTTATGTCAATTTTAGTTATACTTCAATTTAATTATATCATTAATATTTTTAAGCATTAACTTAACCTTACAAATCTGGCAACAACATTTTTTTGCTAAAATTTTTAGTGACATTATTAAATTTGAGTGATAATTTTTACTCACTAATATTATTTTTTTTATAAGTTCCTTTTTAACTTTATTCATGGTACTTATTGAATAGCAATGTTAGAGTTAATAGTTCAAGACAACATTCTCGTTTTGTTACTAAGTATTACCTTGGTTATTTTGTTGATGAATGATTTTATTTTAAATATCAAATACAATTACTCTATTATTGTCAATTGACAATAAAATTCATGTAGTTGCTTTAAACCGCTGTTGTTGGTGTTTTTGGTTACTTTTGAAACAATTGTCCATGGTTTAAAATCTTATATCATTTTTGTTGAAATAGTCGAAATGTATCATTTTGATAAATTACCGAAACTTGATACTATTCGGCATTAAAACAATGACTTTTAAAACTTGATACTATTCGGCATTAAAATTTGATACTACCGAAGATTTCTTAATTTCTACAGGTCATTGCTGAAAGCCTCTCAGAAGAAGAGATTGGAGGTCTAAGAGAGTTGTTTAAAATGATCGATACAGACAACAGTGGAACCATAACATTTGAAGAGCTAAAAGAAGGGTTAAGAAGAGTAGGGTCTGAGCTGATGGAATCTGAAATCAAAATGCTCATGGATGCGGTATGGATATTCAACTAACAGTAGTATATTTTAACTTTCCATTTTCACCGTACATTCCACTTATTAGTGATCTTTGAAACTATAATTTTGATCAAGTGAATTGGCTACAGGCTGACATTGATAAAAGTGGCACAATAGATTATGGTGAATTCCTTGCGGCAACAGTTCACATGAATAAACTAGAGAGAGAGGAGAACTTGATGTCGGCTTTCTCATTCTTTGATAAAGATGGAAGTGGTTACATAACGATCGATGAACTTTCACAGGCGTGCAAACAATTTGGGCTTGAAGATTTCAAACTGGATGAGATGATCAAGGAAGTAGATCAAAATAATGTGAGCCATTTCTCCTAGTCCTTTCTTGCTCTCCAGCCTTACCAATGTTAATTCCATTTACTATAGTTTAGTTTCTCGATAACATTTTCTTGTATTATGTCAATGTGACATTGTAGGATGGGCAAATTGACTACAACGAATTCACTGCAATGATGCGAAAAGGCATAAGTGGAGGAGGGGTTGGAAGGAGGACTATGAGAACTAACATGAACTTTAACTTGGGTGATGCACTCAAGGCTGATCGCTAACAAAAAGACAGTGGCAAGCGATGGAGAAAGTGTACACAATGCTCAAGAAGTGGTATAGGCATTTTTTCCCCCTTTTTTTTTCCCATTCGATGAAGTTACTAGGGACTAGTCTTATGTCAATGTTCACTATTAATTGACCGATACCCTACAAGGATCATCAATGAACAGTTTAATGGTGATTCAATGAGTAATTAATTGGTTGTTTATGCATCTTTGGATCATGTTGTTTCATATTAAATGGTGTTGGCAATGTTGTCTTGAAATATATATTTTATGCATCCTTTTCTTTTATGATAAAAGAATAGTAGTTGGAAAGCTACCTGTAACTTAGAGTAACTATATTAATTAACTCTAATAAGTATAATATATTAAATTAAAATAGCATATTCTATTTTTTTGTTTATTTTTCTTTTACAGTGACCTCGAGATATATTTGAATGAATTTGGTTAACTAAGAAATTAAATGCAATCAAATTTGTTTAGTTATCATAAACTTTTTATCAAATTTAGTTATTCTTTAATTATCACAAAATTCTGAACTGACTTTTGAAGTTAGTCACGAGAGGTGAAATTAATTTCTGAAATGATTTCAAACTGATTTCTAAACTTGATACTAAAGTCTAAATTAATTCTCAAAATTATTTGAAAAAGATCTAAAAAATAACTACTTAAATAATATGAAATGTCAAAAGATAATTTTGAAAATTGTTGATCTATTTTTAAAATTATTTTATAGTTTTGCCTGAATACTTGGAAACTATCAATTTTGTTTTTAAAATTATTTAATGTTTTTATATTATTTATCAATCCTAGAACTATTTAAAATTCACTCTTTTTTTCAACTTCAAGAATTGCATCAGTTCCCAAATTATGTTGAAATTAAAATATTTTTTAATTGTAAAAACTATTTTTATGGATTTATGAAAACTTTGGAGACTAGTTTTCAATCTGTTTCTCTAATTTCTACAATTTATTATGAAAAAATAAAAGTGTTAAAATCTAATATCTAAAATTTATTTGTAAAATTGAAATTCATTAAGAATTGAAACCCTCCTAATTCTCACTAGTTTTCTCACTAGTTGGATTTAATTCAAGTGTGATCTAATTCGATTATGTTGCCCTCCTAATTTTCACTAGTTTTCTCTCTCTCCTTTTAATAATTTATATATAAAATAATTATAAAAATTATAAAAACGACAATTACCAAAGGGCACACGAGTTTCATATTTCCCGGCACAATCGATTCTCGTTTTACTCCTCTACCAATAGCTGACCTCTCATTCCAATTTTTTCAAACATCCAAACCACACACACACACATATATATATATATATATCAAATATCTACTTTCTCAACTCGTTTAAAGCAATCTCTCTCTTATAGCCAAAAATTCAGAAACTAAAACCCTACACACAGGTTATCTTGTTCACCTCTCAACTCGTAACAAGTGACTTAGAGTTTTCGTCAAAAACTCACCTACTAATTAATAAGGTTTCCCTCTCTCATTCAAGTTTTAGGGTTTAGTGCCTTATCATCTTGTGTACGCTAGTCATCTCCCTCCTCTCATATTGTAAATTTTACTCCTATTTCAGAATGGTACAAAAATATATCACAACCGCTCGTTGATCTTCAAAGGCATGCATCCGGTTTTTAATGTAGTCCCATTTCTTGCACATGTTTAAGGTTTTTCTTTGACACATTAACCTGAATTCTTTTATTTTGTAATGAATTTTGTGTGCACAATCATTTTGGTGCTATATGAAGCTCAACCACTTTTGAATGCCTATTTCTCTTCCATTTTATGAAATAAATTGACTTTACCAAACACTACAAGAAAAATGCAGTATATTGATCGAAATTTCAGTCACTAAACTTTCATCATTAATTTTAGCAATGGATAACGTTTGAATTTAATTCGGTCACTTAGATTAACGACCAAATTTAAATTCAGCCACTAAAATTAAGGATTAATATAATATATCGATTGCTAAAAATAACGATCAAATTTAAATTCAGTCGCTAAATACTTTATATTCGATTGTTAATTTTAACGACCGAATTTAAATTTAGTTGTTAATCTTAGCGATCAAATTTAAATTTCGTCACTAAAATTAACAATGAAAAGTTTAGCAACAGAAATTTTGATCGCTAATTTTAGCAACTAAATTAAAACTAATCATTAATTTAATAAGCAAATATATCATATTAGAAAACTAATTATTTTAAAATTTCAGTTGTTTATTACTTTCACTGGACTACTGTTTCTCTGATGAATTTCACGTGATCTAATCTAATCCCCAAATTCTTCTCATTTATTTCTAGCTAGAAAAATATGAAGCCCAACTGATGCACGATCCATTTTGGTGCTCTATAAAGCTTAAGATTCTTCTCATTTTTGTGCTACATGAAGCCCAATTGTTGTTATTATCACTATCATGACTAAAAGACAAATATTTTTGAATGTCTAGTTTTCTTTCATTTTATTGGAAATAAATTGATTTTACCAAACACTACAAGAAAAAAAAGTTGATTATCGATCAAAATTTTGGTCGTAAAATTTTGGTCATTAATTTTAACGATGGAAGGAATTTCAATTCAATTGGTAAGATTAAAGTTTTGATCGTTAATTTTAATGATCAAATTAATATTGATCTCCAAATTAGTCTGCACATAATATCTCATATTAGAAAATTAATCATTTTATATTTTTAAGTTTCTAGTTACTTTCACCCACCTACTTTTGTGATGAATTTCATACAATCTAATCTTATCTAAATTCTTCTCATTTTAATTTAGCTAGAAGATTATGAAGGCCAACTGGTGTTATTATTACTGTTTGAAGCTTTTATTACTATTTGGAAGAAATTTTTGTGTGCACAATGCATTTTGGTATTATATTAAACTCAAGATTCTTCTCATTCTGGTGTTATATGATTTCCAATTGGTGTTATTATCACTATCATGACTAAATGACTAAGGGGGAGCTTGGTTAATTAAAGGGTATAGAAATATAAATAAGATTGATAGAATTGGAAAATGAGAATGAAGATATTTCCATTCCCCTTAGTAATTGCTCATTCCCATATTTAGGGGATTGAATCCAACGTACTCACCACCAATTCTCCAAATCAAACATCAACTTTCGATTCTTTTCTCATTCTCCAATCTCATTCTATCCAATCAAACACTCCTAAGATTTTTGAATGCCTATTTTTTTTTTTTTTCATTTTATTAGAAATAAATTGACTTTAACAAACACTATAAGGAAAAAGTCGAATATCAATTGAAATGTCAATCCCTAAACTTTTCGTAGTTAATTTTAGTGACTAAAGAAATTTAAATTCAATCGCTAAGATTAATCTTAGAGCTGGTAAAGATACATTTGAGTTCATCTTTTGTTCAGACTTAAATAGATCTTATGGTTGAACCGATATTATACCCAGCAGAACTAAACTAGGATGGTCGTGTTGACTGGTTCAAGGATAAATTAGAGTTTTATGCATCAAAACTTGAGGATGGATCCTCTGATTCACTTTTTATGGATCAGGGAATGATCCACAACGTAATTACGGCAGGATCATGGCCGCAATCCGGTCACAATTGATTGTGATCCCCCGGGGTCATCTTTCCACCCAGACTGTAGTTTAGATCGGGGCATGCAGACGGAGGTCGTCCAAAGGTCGCCGGTGGTGGACAGATGGCCGGGCTGCTATGCGCTGAGCAGAGGGTGGCCTCCGGGCGGCCTATGGTCGACTGCCCCGATCTAAACTACAACTTGAATAGCTCTTTCACCATAAGCGTTTACGAACCTTCATCAAAAGAAGCCCATGCTGACTTTCCTCTACTCTTCTCTAATTGTCACTGTCAATGTGGGCTAACATTACAATGGCGTCTATCCACCATTTATAAGAAGGGATGTTTGCCTATTATATCTCATAATCTCTTGGTTTAATATTGAGTTTGTGTACATCATCTCAGCCATTGCGTGTGCATCCTAACTACTCTTCGATTTGATAACATTCACTTTTTTTCTTCTGTTTTGAAGGGATTGTAGAGTTAGAACTTGGGTTATCACAATTAACAATAACGTTTCTGGTGCTGGAAGATATCCGAGGGTTCTATCGTTATAGTTAATTGTCATGTTGCTCACAAGATCTGACGAACTGTAGACAGAAATGTTAGATGAACCTCTCTGAGCCCTCTGTAAGGTGTGGAATGTTGAATGATCTTTGGATCAAACTCAAGTAAATTGTCACAAAAAATCCTGGTCATGCACTGCAACACTAAACAAACAAGATCAAAAGGCACAATAAAAACAAACACGATCAAAAGGTACAATAAAAATAAACAACAAGCAGTTAATGAACAATCTAAAAATTAACAAGCACAATTATTTAATTATCGAACCCCTCTACAATAATATAGTTATCGGGAAGGATCCAGACCATGTCTCGAGGAATACGACCATGTCTAGATAAGTAAATAGAAAACTATTCATTTATGTTTTTCATAGACAAACTAAAATAAAAACCGCCTCTGAACAAAGATGTTTTTCGTTTGCTTATCTCATATCAGAAAACTATTCATTTATATTCGGATGATTGTATTTACCACGTCAATTAGCCTTTCCAAAAACTTCAACTGCACAACAATGGACGACAAAAAAAAAATCCTAAAATAATATTTTCTAAACAAATATATATTATACTCTCTATAGAATTATATTACAACAAAATATAATATAATACACACATGAGAAGAGAATCTATAAGAAAATATTGAATGAGTTGCTATCCCTAAACCTTAATCAGTATTCTTTGGAGAACAATCGATCTTCAAGGTTTTTCTTCAACTTTGCCATAAACTTTTTACTCAGTTGAATCAGTGTTTTGTGCGGGAACAATTGCATGTAAATCTTGCAGTGGTAAGGTAAGTACGGGCTCAGTCAATGTGACTTTTGGGTGGCTCGGATACAAGAAACATTTATTTTTAAAATTATGGCTTGGATGTTTGAAAAAATGAGAATGAGATAAACTGTGACGGTGGGGGTAAAATGCAAATCAAATGCGCCATTTGACCCAAAAAAAAAAGTTAGGTGCATCTATTAAGCATTCCTAAACTTCGTCCTTGATCAATTGTCATTATAAAAATAACTTATCACTCCCTCAATGCATTCGTTCACTTATATCCTTTATTCAGATAGTCTCTCTCTTCACTACATCACTCTCAACGCATCGTAAGCACAAACAAAGAAGGTTGCTTCGTCCTTCATCCTCCATCATCTTCTACACACACACACACAAATGCCCAAGAACAATACGGATAAGCTAATTGTTCCAAAGACTAATCTTAGTAAGAAGTGAAGCAATCAACTAGACCTTGAGAAGCCTTTGGCACAGTCCATAGTTACAAGATCCCACTCCCGATTGTTCACTGCAGATGACACGAACTCGGATAAAACTGAACAAGTCATGACAGCTAATGGGATCGAGGATAACAGATAATAGCATGGTGAATGTGCATGGAAAGTAATGAGTGATAGATCCAGAAATGAGTCTCCTAATTTTTTCCAAATTTGCAAGTAAAAGATCAAAAAAACTCACTCAAAACTCGACCAACCCACAAATTTTAATGGAACTTCAGTGAAACTGAATTCAGATTCAAGTTAAGCGTTCGTGATACCTTAAATGAAACGAAACTGGGTGGGTGGGTCAGGTAGGATTTTAAAACTTGACCAGCCTAACCCATGTCAACCCCTGCTAAATGGCTCAATCGCAGATTCAAGGGTATATGAGAATAACTCAGATTCCGCAAGACAACGAAGCTCTAACAATAAAAAAGGGGAAAAAAATCAAGGTAGATGTTTGAAAGAAATACAATTTTAGGAAAACAAAGAAAGATAAATGGATAAGCATTCAAGATGACGTGTATTGCACAAGAAATTATCATGAACTCCTGGCCATCACATATATCAAATCATTATGTTGCACAGGGCAAAGATACCCAGTAACGGTTGGAATCAGTGCCAAAGTTTTACTAGGAAGATGCCAAAGTTCCAGGCATCTGAAAGAACTGTCATGATTGAAGGACATAGGAAATCAGAAAACGGTTGAGGTAAAGCCAGAGTCCTACTATGAAAGAGGAAACTCTTACAGCAACCAAAGCATTGGAGGATTCTTCAAGAAAATCTGATACTTAGCCTTGTTTTCCTAAAATTTTCTCAGGAATTGTCCTTTCAGATCATATGACATTTAAAAAAGATCAAGAGATATATTCAAGGAAGTTTTCCTGTGTAAGAACCACTCTTATCTTGCCTTCTCAGTGGTCCTTCAAGCCTATAGTCCATATATCTTAAAGAAGCAGCAGTAAGTTAAATTACTCAAAAAGGTATAGAGTTATAAATGAACCAAACGTTCGTGAACAAATTTATTATTTGATTTGGTAAGAGCTTGTTTCGTTCAACATACATAAGGTCAATTAAATTAACAAACTTGAACTAAATCATTAAAACAAAATAAGCTTATAATATCTAGCTTACTAATCAACCAAATAAGTTTAAGAATGTAAAAGTTTCAAATGATAAAACAGATTTGAATTAAAAGCTCGATCACATCTAAATGAATCAAACTCAAACTAAGCTTAAACCAAACTCAAACTCAGCTTAAAACAGAAATCAAAGCGGCTTGAACACTTGTTTCAACAGTTTAGTTCATTTTAGACTCAACTCGGCTTGATTATCATATCAAGTATATACAGGAAATCAACTGGATAACTGAGGTCATTCCTATGGTGCATGCATACCCATGTTTGCAGTGTTGTATACTAAAGAAAGATGGTCAAAAACAATGCTTAGTGAGATATTAAGCTAACACGAAAGAATGGCAGCCATCAAGTTAATAACATATTCAAAAAATTATAAAGAAAAGGAGCATAAATAGTGAGCTAAGCACTACAACTTCATGCGAGGTGTCTCCAAGATTATCCTACTCTACCGTTCCCAATCAAATGCCAATGGTAGCTATTATAACAAACTCCAGTAATGTGTGGTTTTTTACTGAAAGGAACGGCAGTGATTATATATATATATATATATATAAGTTTTAGTGTCTGAAAATTGGGTACACCAATTCACTTTCATAGCTACTACTGTTATATTAATCATTGTCAATGAAATAAGATAAGAAATTAAACAAAAACGGAGGAAAAAGTGCTCAAAAATAAATTAAAAAAAAAGGTAGAAGCACTGAGACAGCTATAAAGAAGAAACCTGATTTAGTCCAGATCTTATTCCAGTGATTATCCTTGCATTCGCAAACTAAGCATATATGACTAATCAAATTCTTGTAACTTGAAAGTAGTAGGTACCCAAAGCATCGATTCTATACAGAAACATCCCTATAGTCAAAAATAATTCTGCAACTAGACAATATCCATGGATGTTATCCCAACACATCCCAAAATCACCATAAATAATTCTGCAGCTAGCTCAATATACATAAAACCTAGATAACCTTAGAAAAAAAATTGGTAAAAAAATCACTGGGAAATAAAAAGAGCCTAGATCTAGGCTCTCGAGTTTACATACTAGGACATTAGCTAAACCAACTTCTTTCAAAGAAAAAGCAACACTTTGCCAACTCAAGATTAAGTTTTAGAGGCCCAGGGAGTAATAATTGAGATGTCCAGGTAGGCTAACAGAATAATAGACCATTATCAAGTTGATTTAATCATTTTGGTCATGCTAAAACTTCTTGTAGAAAAGAAAATTCTTTTATCTTTAGCTTCTAAGTCTGTATGAACAAACATGTTTCAGCAGGTGCAACTTGTTCATCTCAAACTTTGAATTATGTGAATCCTTTCAAACACATTATATAGGTCATTGTCATTCTCAAGAAGTGTAGAAATATCATTTTAGATGGTCAGCCCTACATGGCTATGGTCTTAATGAGTTGGGATCAATGAAATAGATAAGTCCAATTGTAACGGTAAATCCTTGCAACTCAAGAACCATGACCTCACAACCCTCCTACAAACCATGTGTTTGAATTCATCTAATTTGAAATGTTCTGAAAAGGACAATGAACCAAATATATTTAGATAATATTTGTAGGTTACCAAATTGTAATATACATATGAGGCCCAAAGCTAAGGAACACAGTTCCTTATGTTTTTAAGCCAATACAGTGTCTGTATTCTTCAAAAACAAGCATAAAAAAATCATTAGTACCTGCATTAACATAGAAAATTGAATAACTCAGCTCAGCCTTTTGAAATAGCTTTAACAACTGAAGAAAGTTGGATAGGAATAAAATAATTAGCTGCACATGTCCATATTATAGTAAATTTCATTTTCCTTTGCATATTGCCTGGTGCAATGAACCTAATTTTGTGCTCTTTGTCCACTTAATCCAATGCAATCTACAAAGAAAAACTTGAATCACACAACTAATACAACATGCTTAGTGATGTGGTTTAACATCCTAATTTTTCAACACCACTTATATTTGTTCCAAGGTTTAAGAGAGCATATGTAAACAATATGCATTTGACTCACTATATAGTGCATGTACAATATATAGGGCACATGCAAACAGTATGCAAATATTTAAAAAAAAAAATCTATAATTATCCAAAATATTTATCATTTACAAATCAACTATTTAAGTTAAAAATTACATGTTATAAACTAATAAATAGGGTGCTTAGGATTTCAGTCAATTTGATTTAGTTTATATAAGTTTAAATAAACCACAAGGGAATGCAGTCATGTGCCATCACTATGTGATCCCCTTTAAAATACATTCAAGAAAGCTACTTATGTGGCTCGAGCAGCGGATTTTTTTTTAAAAAAACTAGTAACGTTTTATGTATACCTGCATTAGCCTCTACAGATTCAATAAATGAACTGTGAAAATGGAAATTGCCAATTTAACAAACAGTTCCGATTATAAGATTGAATGTATGAGAGAAATGGATAAATGGAAGAAAAAAAAATTATAAAAACACTCAACGATCTCTATATATACTCCATTTGCAGCAGCAAGTCATAAATAAGTAAATTCACAAAAACCATCATTGTTCACCATCAACCACCAGGTTATTAGAAAGCTAAAACTCTGCGCAAAGAGTGAGCAAACAAAATTACCTAGATCAGAATAAACAACAATTACCCTTACAAGGAAAGGCAGCATGCAGTTTTGGCATCAGTAAACACGACAATACAGATTAATGAATTTCTGTTTTTCAGACCAGTGGCCAAAGTGATGGTTACAACAATAATGATGTATCAAAAAAGAGCTGTTATTGCCAATGAACTTACGTACTACTAATCAAAGTATCAGCCACAGGATAATGAGTAATAGAGAACCATGATATGATCTCATGATGGAATTTAAGTCAAAAGAACTTCTCATAATCCTGAGGTGTTTGGTCCCACACATCCATAAATCCTGGAAATGGAAACTTTTGCTTAGAAAACAAATAAATATTTTAGTAGATGATCACTTAAGGCTATAAAAAATGTATAACGTGCCTACCTATCCAACTTAATCAAATGATGGCAACAAAACACAGCAACATAGAAAGTGATGAACAGGGAAGAAAATAATCATGGAAGAGACATAAAATAGCTGAGATTAATTTGGTTATTTCAGAATTTAGAAATTAGAAGACTAATTTAGATAATAGTCGATGTGGGAGCTACCAACATGACTTCACAACTTTCCAATCCTTCGAGATCCAACCTCAACTTTCCAATCCTCTGACACTCAACCCATCTGATCACTCGATTTTACGATCTCTAGAATCATAAAGTTTGGCATGACGATTGATGCTAAACTGAGTAAGTGCACTATAACTACGTCATGATAATTAAGCATTGCAAAAGAATTGCTATGCGAAATGCAACCATGCACGGATGATTGTTTTTAGAACTTGGGAATTTTAGCATGTTTATTGAGCATGCTTGTGTGGAGCTTAGGAGTTTTAACTTTTGGTACTTGGGAATTTTTATTAAATTGGTATAGGTATTTGAGTTGCATAGGTACAATCATTATTCATTATTATGATAATTTGCTTCTTTACTTCCTTTCTAAGTTTGTAAGTTTATGAAAGTCCCACTGTGCATCTTTTTAATGGTATTTTGCAAATAAATATTAACTTGTATCTTCCATTTTTAAGATGGATTTCTTCATGACTCTTTGATAAGATAAATTCCTTCTCACTATTCTAAATGTGGATTCTTCCATAGTTACCCCTTTTCTATCTTCTGGGTAGATTCCTTATAAAAAGAAAGCTTTCATTTGGTGTAGTTGGCCCATGGAGTGTAATGTTGTCTTCTTCCTTGGTGACTTATTCGTCCTCCTCCATCTGATGTCAATTTGGTATCAAAGCATAGATTTGGATGGCTCGGTGGCAAGGTCCCAACCCTGATCTTCCCACATCTCACAAACGTGATTTGTTTGATGTAGGGACGGCACTTAGACAAGTTGAGCTTCTCCAAGAGTGTCTTAAATGCATCGAGATTTTGAAACAAGATGTTTCTCATCATATTTCAGAGAATGAAGATTAAAATGTTGAAGATGATGAATTAACCCCTTTTATTGTGCTAGAAATCAAGTGATGAAGAGATTCTACCCTGAAGGAGTAATCATTTCCAACGAAATTTCAATCTCAAGATGGGCATTCTCATTATATTATCTCAACTTACTTTGAGCAAGTCTTGGATTATCAAGTTGTGCCTAATGATCATAAGGCAATATGTATCGTCGTCAAATTTAAAATTATTATGTACATGCTTCTATTTGGTAAGAATATCCTAATTGAAGAGCTAATAAAAAAAGGGGTTAAAACATAGGAGAAAATGAAGAAAGAATTCAAAACGAAATTCTTGTCAAAGAACTATTTGCTAGATGCTTGCCGCAAGCTCCATCATTTGTCTTGAGAGAATTGTTTCGTTGGAGAATACAAAGAGGAGCTTGATCATCTCATGATGAGACGTGACATTTTTTAGCTAGTGGAATAAATCATAATTTGCTAGCTCAGTGGGCTGAGGCAAAAGATAAATGAGACTGACGAACTCCAAAGTATAATGAAAAAAATCAAAGAGGATAATATCACATATGGAGGTGAAGGTAAAACTCCTTTCATTCGTTGAACTTTGAATGCTTCTCCAATTTAAGATTTCTCACACTAGATGCACTTTTCATGGAATGGAGGAAATTACCAAAATGCTATGGCTAAAACAATACTTAAAGAGGTGGAGCATCCTCCAGCCCACAATCTCTCTTGGCTTCAAAAAAGCAATGAGCTAAAAGTCAATTAACACCATGACAATATGACAGGAAGGGTATGCATAATAGTTACAAGAATACTTACTCCTTTGCTGATGAATGGAAAACAAATTTTAATGATTTCGAAAAAGAGATAAGTTATATGAATAGACAGTGATATTTTTCAATCTTTTCAATACTCCTATTACTTTTATGAAACTAATGAATTATATTTTTAAAGTTTCCATTGGCAAATTTCTTATTGTCTAATAAAGATCAAGAAGAACATATGGAGCATTTATACCTTGTCTTTAAAGTGTTGAAGTAAAAGCTTTATGTCAATTTAAAGAAATGTTCATTTAACAAATAGCCTTATATTCCAAGGCTATTCCCTTCCAAGGCATCAAGATGGACCCTTCTAAGGTAGAGACTATACTTTCATTGTATTCTAAGTAGGTTGCTTAAGATTTAGAGTTTTCATAGTCATGCTTCATTTTATCAGAAATTCATCAAGTAGTTTTATTATTTCTCCGATCACGGGATGCTCAAAGGGAGGAATTGTCAAGTGGTCAATAAAGGTTCAAAAAAAATTTAAACTTATCAAAAAGAAGAGTACCAAGGCTCTTATTCTTTCACTGTCCGACTTCAACAAGTGTTTAAACTTAATTGTGATGCCTCAAATGTTGGTATTGGTGCCGTACTTGGTCAAGAAGGTAAGCCCATTACTTTCTTTAGTAAAAAGTTGTCTATGTCTCATAAGAAATATTCTATTTATGATAAGGAGTTATATACTATCATTTCATTTGTGTTTTAATGCATCAGAGGCATTATCTTATTTCCAAGAGTTTATTTTTAGTTTTTCCTCTAATCATGAGGCCTTAAAGTACATCAATGGACAACACAAGTTCAATTCTAAGCATGCCAAATGGGTAAAGTTTCTTCAAACATATATTTTGTTATCAAACAAAAATCAAGTGACTAATGCTCTTAATAGAAGATATTTTTGCTTGCCATAATGTAAGTAAAAGTGGTTGGATTTGAAGTGTTTAAAGAGCTTTATAAAGTTGATCCTTATATCAATGAGATTTGCAAAGTATACCAAGGTCTTCTCAACAATTATTGACCTAAGGTGGCTTTCTATGAAAGGTAATCGTTTGTGCATTCTTAATTGTTCATTACCATATTTTATTATCAAAGAGGCACCATTTTAGTTGAGATAAAATTTTAGCATTATAGCAAGAGCAGTTATTGGCTCTTTCTATCCAAAGAATAGTACTGGAGCTAGCAAGGACCACTCAATTCTACAGGAGAGAATAGTGCAGGAGCTAGCAAGGATCACTCAATTCTTCAATCTACCTGATCATAGAATTTAGCATGACAATCAGAGCAACTCAGAATGTACACCAAAGCTACATCACAATGGTTAACTATTGGAAAAGGTAAGTATATGGAATGCAAACAAACTTGTTTCGGAATATGGGAGTCTTAGCATGCTTATCAAGCATGTTTTTTTTAAACTTACGAGTTTTAACATCTTATATTTGATACTTGAAATTTTTTCTTAAAGTAGCATAGGTAATTGAGTTGTATGTACATAAATTTTGTTAAAATCATTTGCATTTTTACTTACTTTCCAAGCTTTTAAGTGCACAAAAGTAGCAGTGTACATCCTTTAAATGGTAGTTTCAGAATAAATATTAATTTATGCTTCTCTTTTTAAAATTACATTTCTTCCGTCTTTTTGAGGAAAGTAGATTCCTTTTCATTCTCTTCTCACTCTTTTGTAAGTGGATTCCTTCATTGTTAACCTCTTTCTATCTTCTTGGAGGATTCCTTGTAAGAAAAAAAACTTTCATTTGGCATGACTGGCCTATCAAGTGTAGCGTCGTTTACTTGTTTCTCAGGGATTTATTCTTCATCCTCCATTTGGTGTCAATATTGATCAACTGATCATTAAATTGTTGTAAAGTGATAACAATAGTCTATGTAAAGGTGTGCTAATCCCTCAAGGATAAGATTTGCATATATTATTTTTGTCGCAATAAATTGTTTATAATTTAGTATAAACAACAAATTAAGATACTACAACTCTCTAGTGGACACTTACAACTTAGAGACATTTCTTCCTCTAAATTCACTGAAGTACTCTGGAAGTAATATCGACAGGCTTTGTTATCTCATATTTTGGTAAAGTTTCAAATCATTTTTTCTACTAATGCACTTAATAAGAGTTGAATTGCTACCATCTATAGAATCTCTTCAATGAAATTAGATTATTATTTGACTCAACTAGTTACTTTCAATAATGTAATGATAAAGAAATTGCAAATGAACAAGAAAATTTATAAGTCAAAAGAACCATGTGACAATCAATCAATTTATGAGGATCACTACTTTTGTTGCTCCATGGAGAATTAAAAAGAACTTAACAAAATTAATATTTGACAAACCTATATCTCCAAGAGATCCATATATCGAATCATCAACAACAGCAAACCCCTAAAGAAGACCAAAGCAAAGTAATTAGTAGTTTTTATATCAGTAACAACATCATACATAAAATAATTGTGTTCACGTGTAAATGATTGTTAAATTGTTGACTATCTAACTGTTGACTATGAAATCTCAATTATAGAATTTCTGTTAAATATAGTGAAAGATACCTCTGTACCATGAAGACCTATTCCAACTTGAAGATTGTTAAGTTCAGCTTGGCCTGATGGGCTGCATGTTATGTCAGCGCCAAGGTAATCAGAAATCGCCAAAACATAAGTATCCTGAATGGCAGGAAGATTATCTGAATGTGCTGTCTGGTTTAAGACATTTTCTGGTGGATATACTATTTCATTCCTGCAATATCATGATATTGAGCTTAAAAGAATCAAGTTTGGCTATCCGGATGCTTTAGATAAGCTAATATAATTTACAAGAAATAGCAATCTATATGGTAACTGCAGGCAATTAAATAAAAAACGAGCCCCTTTGCACTGAGTAAATGCTTACTTAGATTTGGAAGGATCATTCACTTCTATCGTGGAGTTATCCTCCAAATCAATTACTGGAATGACTTTTTCATCCCCTGAAAGCTGGTTGAAGTCATAACTACTTTTGGCCCTGTTGTTTATTGACAAACCAAAATCAACTGAAAGCTGTCTCCCAGATTCCAATGGAGGAGCTGAAGTGTGTGTAATCTGACGCTCAGGAATATCAATTACTTCAGGAGCCTCCATTAGGTTAAGGTCACAGATCTTAAATGGCATTGACTGGTTATGCTTTAGCCCTTGCAATTTTAAGAAAGATTCAGCTGAAACTTCAGGAACTAAAGGGGCAGTGATTGGGTTAAGTTGATCACCTGGACCAGTCATTTTTTTGTCCTGTGGTGGCTTCTCAATGAACAATTCAGCATGTGTTTCTGTAGCATTATAAAGCTGAGAGGGTTCATTCTTCTGGAATGTACTAGGTGAAGGTGAGCAAACCTGCTTCTCAAGTTCCCTGTTACCACTATGTTCGCTAACTTTATCATCCTTGTCTTCATCTACATTCGTAATGGACATTTCTGAAGGTAGGTTCTGTTGCAGCTCACACTGAGACTCGAGTGATTGCTTGGAGGATTGAATATCGACCTCAGCGGAATTAACTGGTATTTCAGAATCAGATTTGTCAGTGTAAACTATATGAGAATCTTTTTGTGAGCCTTCAGTTGGAAGTTTGCTTGCACTTGTTTCAGTTCCTCCTTGAGAAACTTCAAACTCATTCCCATGCTCACAGTGGATAAGACTTGTGTGCGACAAGGGTGTTGGGGATTGTTTCAAAGAAGCATCAGTTGGAAGTTCGTCCACAACAATTTCAGTTTCTCCTCTAGAAACAGATTCAACTCTATTTCCAGCCTCACTTTTAAAACCAAGATCAGTAGGATTTTTATGTGCCAATGATGATCGAGGTCGTTTTGGCACTTTTGGAAAACCACCAAGTTTCAACAGACCATCACCATGATCACTGACAGACACACCTTCATCGACTTCAACAGGTTTCATGGCCAAATCCTTCTCCACTGTGTTTTTCTTACACAACTCTTCTCTCTCGATACTCTTACCTTCTCCAGCTTCTGTATTTGAGACCATCACATCATCCGCCCCTTTGTTCACATCAGCGGATCCTGCAGAAGGGGCATCCTTCCTGGTACTATTCGAACTCGCCTTGGAGCCAGCATCATCAATCTCTGACCCTGATTCGCCCACCACTTCACTCTTCGAGTGCTGTTCATCTCCAGCAACCCTGCTGCTTCCAACCTCCTCATGCCCGCTCCGCCGATCTCTGCTGTATCCTGGGGCAAAGTCGTCGTCTTCCTCTTCCATGACATCGGACTGGTTTCTACTCCGTTCCATCCACAGCCCGCTTCTTCCCCGTTCCCTATCCCAATCCGGACCACCAAACCCTCTGGCGTAGCTCCCTGTTCTCTGGAGCCTTGCGTTCTTCCTGGGCCCAAATCGCTCGTAGTCATCATTAAACCTTTTCTTCGGATACCCAACTCCAGAGTCCGGGTATCCAAGCCTAGCCATAGCCGGAACCCTGGCCTCGTTGAAGGACGATGCGGCGGGACTCTCTCTCCCGTGCCCTCTGAATTCCTGTAGGGTGCTTCTGGCGGAGTGGTCGCGGGGAAGGGCATTGGAGGGGATCAAGCCCTTGGATACCAGGTACTCAGCGGCGAGGCGGCCGGCTTCCAATAGGATCTCCAGCTTGGTGGCAGGCGCGGTGTAGTGCATCGGATAGCTGCGGTTGAATCCTCCGCGCCTCTGGTTGCGGCCGAACGGAGACACCAGTCGGTATCCATCGCCG
>JBBPFQ010000118.1:3923869-3937332 GCA_037974815.1 Kaempferia elegans | reverse complement strand
AAATGAAGGATGACTTGATGAATGAGCTGAGGACTCAATGCATCCGAGAGATTTATATCCTAATGAAAATTTGCCTTATGGGTGAAGTTATAAAAGTAAACATTTGAGTAATGAGAATCAAGTGATTTGTAGTTCGGAGCCTCAGTACTAAATTATCTGTGTCCCCGTGTCCCTTCGTCGATCGGATGCGTCAGATCACATCTCAAGAATGTCGTGTACATCACATCTCGAGGATACCACGATCGTCCAATTGATGAGAGGACATGGACAGTTCAAAACAGAGAATCCGAACGGAGTGATTTGTACTGAGGTTCAAATACGATTTATTCTTTGAGGTTCAAATAGATTTCTTTACATGTGTGAGACCCAACAAACAGAAAGTGTGTGTTGGATAATCTAATCAATTGAAGGTTTATCCTAATGTATTGATATGTTGAGTCGACTAAAAAGTCTGCTAATGAATATGATATTTTTATACAAAGCCGAGTCAACTAAGCAATCAATTATCGAGGATTGACTAGAGTGGACAAATGATTAGATTCTCATTTAAATTTTAAAATAAGATGATGTTATCATATTTTGGACTTCAAAATTTATAGCTTTAAGTATCCTTTTATATACAAATATTAAGTTTCATACTTTAGATTGTAAAATGATGACAATAGTAAGTTGTGTTTTAGAGTATCCACATCAACTTCTCTATTTCAACTTTTTTACTCTAAAATTTAGATAAAGGAACTAAAAACCTTTGCATCAGTCACCCTATTCATTCCCTAAATTTAGAGTTTGTGAATAGTGATTATCTAAATTTAGAGAATGAAATATTTACCCAAAAAATAAAAGAATATTTCTTTCAATCTTTCTCTTTCCACTCAATCTCTCTCTTCCACTCATTCAAAACATATAATAATAAAAAAATGAATGAGAGAGAAGCAAATAATAAAAAAAATAAAGATAATGAAAAATTTAGAGTAATTGATGTTGTGTGTAGTAAAAAGTAATTATCTAAATTTAATAAAGTTGATAGTTTACCTTAAATTTTAGATATAGAATAGAAAACTGATATGAATGCTATTAGAGCATGATTCACTTTCAGGGTATAAGTCGGGGAGTATAAATTAAAATTCCAAACCATGCATTCACATTTCTTAATTTCTACCTTGTATAGAACTCACAAATGAAAATTTTTATATTTTAAAGTTGAGCATTATCCACCCATTCCCTCTCCCCTCAGATGTATCTTCCATTAATCTTAACAATTTGTACATATGATTTGGTAAAATTAATTATTAGTGTCTAGTCATTACTTAATATTAAATTAATAGAAATCCAACTAAGCAATAGATTCATTTTAGTTTATAATATATTTCTTAAATTTAAAAATTCATAATAGATTTATTAAACGTACAAAATTCAGGCCATTGTTCTTTATTCAAGAGTTACCCAAGAAGTTTTTTTAGTATGATTCTTACAAGGAAAATGTCTATTATTATTAATGTTAACATCAAGGCCCTTTGTGGAACAAATGTCACTTTATTCTCCCTTAGCCACCTGGGCGATCAACTATACACTTACCCCATATTTATTCATTTTTATATAACATGAGAATGAATGTAATCACACTTACTACAATTGCCACTTTTAGGATCAAAATGTTCCCAAATAATAAATAAACAAACCTAAAAGACTTCGCACTATATATATATATATATATATATAATTTTTTTTTAGTCTGCACATCCGTCCGTGCGCGGCGAGCGTGGGCGAGTGTAACTGATAGCGCCTTCCCGTGCACCCTAAAGGCGCCTTCAGTCACACTCGTCCATGCACATCGCATAGCCAGGTGTGCAAACTAAGATTTATTTATACATATATAAACAATAATTGGAAGGAGACTCAACTTTATCACTCACATCCTAAACAGAAAGGTCTTATTTTAAATGTGGCATAAAGACGACTAGTGAATTGGACAAAACCATTTCTGAACTCATACTCTCTAGCATTCAAACAAAAGAAAACACCCACAGAAATATATTTCCCAATGATGACAAGCATACAAAGTGGAGGATGCATACGGTCAGGAAGCTGGTCTAGCTAGCTTTCGGGAGTTCTTATTGGAGCACAATAGTTTTGGAAGCCAAAGGAATATATTTGAGATATAGACGGGAAAAAAGAGGAAACCTTCCCGGGCTCACATCACCATGCCACCATCAACGGTAAATACCTGCAATAGGTCGCAGCCAGTAAATATATGCATGTGTAGAAATGGTGCCCTAAAGAAATAGCAGATGTTAATGATGAAAGATTAAGGGTGCTGTAGAAGTTGAAGAGCAAATAATAATTTTTAAGGGTCAATTGACGCTGCCTTCTTCAATAGTCAAGTGTACTTTTCTCCTAGCAAGCACGAATAGAAGATTGAATTCTACTTTCACTAGTCCACTAGTAATAGGTTTCATTAAACAGACTCAACGAATTCATAGATAAAAATTTTCAATCTATAATACTGAAAACATAATTAATGAGTTTAAAACAAAAGAAGAAGAAAATATATGATATTACTTTTTCAAACAATTTTAAAGATAAAAGGTAACCGGGGTTAGAAGATCACTATCCTGATCTTATGAACCTCTCCATATTATTACCTGCCCAGTAATGTAACTGGATGCAGGACTAAGGGCCAAGAACTCCACAAGGCCTGCAACTTCTTCTGGTCGTCCATACCTCCCTGGAGAGAATATCAAATAGTAAACACACGTTTTTTTCCATCTCAGACATGCAGAAACCATTCTGTATTTAAATCTAGCAAGTGTATTTTTCATACTTGCGAAGGCAATATGATCACTATCTAAGGAATGAATATTTCAAAACATACATACCCAAAGGAATAGTTTCCAAAATCTTTTTCTCGATATCTTCTCCTAGTTTAGCTGTCATATCAGATGCAATGAACCCCGGCGCAACAGCATTCACCTGTTAATTACCACCAAGTTAGAATTCACCTGTTAATTATCACCAATTTACAATGCACCTGATAATTACAACTAACATAATTCAGCATGTAACTTTACAAAGTTGTGGATTTTGTATTGGCTACTTCAAGTTTCATAACACATTTCCATACAAAGTTTTTGAACTTGCATTTGCAAATATGACACTGTAATTAAGATAAATTGACAATGATATATTAACAGGTAAAAATTATAATTTTTATATCCATTAGAAAAAAACAAATACTTAAGCATTAATACAATATTTTATATTGTAAAGATCTAACTGATTAAATATTTAATATGACATGAAAATCATGGAAGCAGAATCTAAGTCTGCTATATAAAGATTTATACAAAACTAAAGGAATTTTCATTTTTGCCCATATAGCTTTATTGCTTTTACAAATTTGACCCCTTAGTTTCATAATTCTTGTCTTATTTTGCCTCCTACAGTTTCGTCATCACAATGCTCCCTTCACTGTTAACAGTAACCGAGGGGACATTTCCGTATCACATACAGCAACCACAATCAAGCATATGAACACTTCTTGTGAGGTGAGAGGTGTTTTGAACAACCATCTTCCACAATGCCTTTGTACTTGAGTTAGGGTCATTGAATGATGCATCAAAAAGCAGCACATATGCTTGATTAGATTCACCTTCAATCTAATGACTATAAAACTTCAATAGCTAGACAAAAGTAGCATCCCTATTTTAGCCTCTTTGGGCCCAACTGTGACCACATTGAGCATCCTCAGATGTTAGGGGATGTTTGAACCTTTCCGCTGCTGCAATCCATCCCTTCATTATCAGGGCAAATAAATTTTGGTGTTGTCAAAGGAAACAACGCTTCCTTCTGAGAGCAATGGATGCAAATTTATACGATGTGGGCACCTCAAGCAATCGGACAAAGCAAAACACATTGGTAACTACAGAGGAGTGGTGTGTGTGATGATGGCCAGAAGATGAGGAACAATTGAGATGAGCGGGAGCCACAAAACCACATTCAGCTGGAGTAGCAACAGAGGCCAAAGCTGAACCAGAAATACCCCCTTTGTAACTATTAATAATGGAGGCATCTAAAAAATGGATTCTTCCTACCATATTGATTCACGTTGAAAACTAAATTACTTATGTCACAGGGCGATACATGCAATCAAAGTTTTGACCTCAAACATTAAATTTCTCAATTAGTTACTATACATGATAAAAGCCCCATTAGACATACATTAAGTTGCAGTTAGGTAATCAACAAAGACAACACTTACGTTGATATTTCTGCTTGCGTATTCTTTTGCAACAGTCTTGGTGAGACCAATCACTCCTGCCTTTGCAGCACTGTAATTAGCTTGGCCTACGTTACCCACTAAACCAACAACAGATGCTATGTTGATGATCCTTCCCTGTTCAATTGAATGATATTTCAAAATCTTGAAAAAAAACAAAAAAAAATCTAAAGCACAAATATGCTGAAGCAACAAGATTAAAATTTACATCTACAGAAACCTTATGTGCAAATTACCCTCTAAACAAAGACATCTACATTATAAAATTGAGATCCAAATTGTTTGTTATGTAAACCAAAATAAAGTATAAATGTGTTCTATTAGAATTTGGAATACTACTTAATCGTTTTAAACATTTTCCCAAAAATTTCGGTCAGTTCCATTCTGATTAAGGTTAATCATTTTTTATATTTGACAAAGGATTAAGTCATCAGTTTGTATTTAATGTTTGTGCATCATGTGTGCAGTTTAGTTATGCCGATTGGAATTGGTAATTGGACTCAGAGACAGATATCTTCGAATCAAGTGCAATCGAGTATAAGCAGGATGCGCTGAGTGGACTCAAGGGCAAATATCCCACATCAAGAGGACTCGGGTGATATGGATCTAGGATGCCCTCAAAGGACTCAAGGACATGTAACCCAGATCAAGAAGGAGTTGAACATGTGAACCTACCTGAATTGTGATTATATGAATGTAAATGTTGAATGTATTTCAGGTAGTGACGAGTTTTTAAAATGGTATATCAAGACCTAGTATCTAAGGGCTCTAGGGTGGACTGTGAGGTTTTAAGGTCACCTTTTGGTTACCTTAGTTGACCAAGGTGTTTTGCTTGGTCGACGTAACTTGAAAAACTAACTTCCAACTAGTTTGGTTCCTTTAGTTGATCATAGTGGAACGTTTGGTTAACCAACTTCCAACATCTAGTTTGGTTGCTTTAGTTGACCAAAGAGGAACCTTTGGTTAAGGATTAGAGCCTTGGTTTACAAGGATTTGTGGTTATTTTGGACACTACATCTTGGATACATCAAACTATATTATGCCCTTATTCAGACTCTTGTTTAAAGCAACCAAGGAGCTCATTCTCATCGATTGAAGATCTCACCCTTAACCCTAGAAGCTCTCTTGATACCATCTTTCACACCTAGAGCTTAGATTTTTTTTTTTTTATTTATAGGGTGATAGTTTACTCGTTGATGTATTTTATATCTTCCTGAGAGATTTAGAAATCTCAATTGAGAGTTTTGCGAGAATTTAGAGGATAATTTATTCACCCACCTCTAGCCAATCTTTCTTATCCTATATATTAACATTGTTAATTTTGACTTATGTTTTCGCATGCATTTTTTTTATCGCTCCAGCTACCACAATTATATTATCTATGGTTTAAAATATCATAGGGACCAAGTTGAAATGCATGGTACTGATAAATTATCAAAACTGAATATTATAAATATTGTACAATGTCGGACAACAAGTAATGTATCCTATGTTGTTGTGTCAATCATGTTGATAAGTATCGCGCCGTACTGACATTCGAAACTCCTTGACACACTACAAAACACTTAAAGATGAATTAATAATATTTGTTACTTTTGTACCTTGTATTCATATAATACAATGTCAACTCTGTACATGGACACAAAGTTCAAAGTTACGGACACAAAGATCAAAGTTAGGTATATAGTTGTGTTCTTTTCTTTTTTATCTCCTTCCTCTTCAACTCTACAGCAACACCACATGATGAAACACGAAATTGTATCATTTCAGTCAAAGTCTAAAAAACTTTAGCACGGTTCGAGATTTTGAACCTTGATATTATCACACATGCATATTTTCTAATAATCTTGATTTGACTTATGTTTAATCAAAAACTTAGTGTCATCTATTCATCCCATCCACCTAAACCATCAATGCAACAATTTTGGCACCATTATTTACCGGTATTTAGGTATATCAGATACTTGATTGGTCTAGGTAGTATTTAAACCAAAGGAAACAGTTGATCTTAGCTAATGCTAAGGATAAACAAAGTAAAAGAACAATCACATTAAATGATTTCCCATTCTTTCTTTTCCTAAGAAATCACAACTGAGAAATCTTTTTCTATCCATTTCCTCCATATTCTTTTCTAGCTCGTCCTGTAGCTTTTTCCCTTCCTTGAAATATAAGGACCAAGCCTTATCCCAATAGGTGGGATCGGCTATATAGATCCTTTTACTCCATTGAACTCTATCTCCTACTATATCATCATCTATATTTAAATAAATTTTATCTTATATTATTATTATTAACCAGTCTTTTTTTGGTCTTCTTCCTCGTTTGATATATGTGTTTATCATTGTTTCACATCGCCTAACTGGAGCATTTATTAGTCGACTAAGTACATTTCCGTACTATCTTAAACGCATCTCTCGGAGTTTTTCCTCAATAAATACAACTCCGACTTTCTCTCTAATGATCTCATTTTTTATTCTGTCCATCCTCATATATATCCACACATTCACCTAAACATTCTCATCTCTGTAACTTTCATTTTCTAACTACTCTACAACTTCATCCTTTAATGAACTATTTACAACACTATTTTTTATTTTAGTCTTTCCTGTATCATAACTTTAAACCCGAGTTCTCTATCATCTTTGTCTTTTTTGACTATCCATTTTGTCTCTTGTATCCACAAAATATTAATTCTTCTCCTAATCATCGTATCTACTATCTCCATTGATTTATTAGTGAGGGTTCTTATGTTCCATGTTCCAAATCTTAGATTATTAGCATATTTGTTCTTATCCAATCTATGGTGTGAGAACTCTTGCCTATTTAATATTACACTCAAGTTCTCATGGAGATGTAGCGGTCCTTGCCGATGCGTTTCAGTTAAACCCTGCATCATGAACTCTTACATATTTAGTACTACACCTGAATTCTGGAGATATAGCGGTCCTTGCCAAGATGTTACAATCAGACCCTGCAACGCGTTCCTTTCGGGGAACAACTTAGTATTAGTATACTAGTTTAATAGATCCATTCATTGAATATTTGTTATAGTTGTAACGTTGGCTCGCAACCTAATGCAACTCTCTTCCTTTATCCGAACTTGGGACCGGCCATGATCGGTCATCATGGGCGGAGTTTTTTTTCCCTTCCTTATGATAATCAATTTTAATGATATGGTTTAATTAGGAGCAACATTTTGACAACTCAATAACAAGATTTACTTCTGGAAATCCACAATGTTTGTGATAATAACAAATGACTAATCATAAATAAGGTTTTTACCTAGACAATAGCTCATATAGATATAAATCCTCCAGGTTAAATATTATTTAATGACTTAGCTAATTAGGTAATCAACTGCAATATATATATATATATATATATATATATAAAGAGAATACCTTTTTCTTCTTCATCATAATTTTTGCTGCAGCCTGCAGGAGAAATGTCATCATGGTGAAATAAGTATTCATCATAAAAGATTGCAATATAATAAGATATGAAAATGCATGCCTGTGTACAAAGGAAGACACCAGTAAGATTCAGATCAATGACTTCCTGCCATTGTGATTTTTTCATTCTCATCAACAGTGTGTCTCGTGTAATACCTGAAAATATTTGGTCTCCGTTAGCTTACATTACAACAAGACAAAATGAAAATAAGTACAATTCCAAACACCTGCATTGTTAACTAAAATGTCAATTGTTCCCCAAGCATCTACTGCCTAGAAAAATTGCACATGCAATAAAATCAGTCAAAGATGAAATTGCAAGAAGCCAAATCTATGCAATCTTCATTACTAACAGTTTTGATCATGGATTCCACGTCCTCTTCTTTTGAAACATCTCCTCCATAAGTGAGAGCTTGACCTCCTGAAGCCTCAATCTGCATAAATCATTTTAAGTTAACTCCTTGTCTAGGATTTGTCAAATAGAAAATAATGCAAACGAACAAACTGACATCATTTTTGACAAAATGCCATAAAACTAGGTCACTTGAAGGTTTATGAAGATTGCACTTAGGCAAGAGCTTAATGACTGTACAGCTCTCCCTAATCACAGAAAGAAGTGATGCATTCATGAGGTAAGAAATTCCCAAAGACTAAACTATCATATTTTACAGATGGTATTAATCTATAGTTACCAGTCAGATTCCTATTAGCATATTTCTTACCTGATAAGCCAACTATAAAAAATAAAATTTTCCCATTGGTATTCCATACTATGCTTTGCTATAGTATAGTGCAGTACATGGTGTTAGAACGGTTTGTGAATTCTCTTTAGACTATCACGTCACTTTTAGTGTTGTGAGATTCAAATAAAAAAAGATTTATGGTTACATAATCTTTAGATATAAATTATGAGCTAGGACAGAATCAAAATATATAAGCATTTTTTGGAAAACCAATCTCTTAAGAAATTTTCTTTCTAGCTAAAAGAAAAATAAGGTAATGTTTTTGCAAATTCTAGTGAACCTCTCAAAATATTATGTGCCTTGAATGGAGAGGTCAATGTTGCATCTTGCAAGGGCACAAGGCTCCCCCATCCATAGCAAATCTGGGATTACAGTTGCATTCAAGATGATGGCCCCCTATTTAACTAGTTCCTTTTTCACCATTGATTTACAAACAAGCTATCAAGATATTGTCTAATTTGGTTGAGGAAACTAACAGTTTTCACTTTTTCCCCTAGATTGAAAAGTGTTTCGCCTTTGAACCTAACAAAGGTATGTGGCAGTGGTTCTTCAAACCCAACATTGACAAAGGCCACCTCAAACACAACAAAGAAAGATAAAATAGAAAAACCTAGCTCACTGATATTATAACTTCACCAAGAAAAGATATGTTTAAGAAAATCACAAATAAAAACATGAAAATGTAAATAATTTTGGGCATACTTCTTTGGAGACTTCTTCAGCTTCCTTGGACGATCTTGCATAATTCACCAGAACCTGAAATGCCATGTGAGGCTTAAAGGTGATTAAAATTCAGCATAGCTCTCTAGAAGTAGAGAGCTACAATATAACCTTGTGCATACAATAACAACCAAGTCTTATCCCACTAAGTGAGGTCAGAATATGACCTTGTGCATATTTCAAAATAATTAGACATTTATCACAATGGTAACTCAGATATTCTAAGTGAAACCCACTAATGTATCAAGTGAGTTGAATGAAAGAGGAACCAATTTCCAAACAAATAGAAAAGAGACCATTCATGTTTATCAATACTCAATAAAGTTGTTGGCTACAGATGATTACTCGCAAACGTTGAGAGTGTTGAAATTTTAAATCAAGTGAAATTCTAAAGTACAGAAAGATTTCACCATGCATCAGACTTAGTTATGAGGCTCAGGAAGTCATGGATTTAATTGATTAATTGCCTCATTTGTAAGTACACGTATTCTCTCTTATTACTAGAGTTTAAATTTTACAAAAAAAGGAATTCAGTTGAAATGCACAGTGGTGAAAGCTTAGTTCAAATATACCTATAAACAACTTTTAAGAACCATAAAAATGCTCATTCATTGGGATGCTTCCTGAACTTATAAATCAAGAAAATGGCCATGAAATTCTGTTGCATATTTGCACATGTATCTAGAATTATTTTTTTAAGAAAAATAAAAGCAAGGTTTTAACTTTTAACTATTCGTTTTCCCATCCTTATTTCAACTCCAAGCAAAATTTGTTGGAATTATGTTGGAATCAGGGATCCTAGTATTTTTTGCTCCCCAAGATATGTCAACTCCCATTAAAAGAGGAAAAAGGAAAGCAAGCATAATGATTGGATCATTTTTTTACTACAGCAGAACTTTGTTCTTTGTTCTCAAATTATGCACATCCTATATCAACAGACCTTGCAACCAGCCGCGCCCAGAGCTAAGGCTATCGCTTTCCCTATACCCCTAGAAGCTCCAGTGACAATAACAACAGGCGCCCCCACTTTCTGAGCCTCTTCAGTAGTTGGTTGTTCAATAGCTGCAACCTGAGTTCTTAAACCTGGGAATGTAATAAATGGGTGAACCAAAGATACAAACATGTTTGGTGCCAAGAAAAGAAAATTAAGACTTTAATGAAGAAGCTTAACATGATTAATAAACCTGTTAGTATTTACCAGCTAACAAACACTGAGATGAGAAACAAAACTCTTACGTAATGACAATAGAGCTCTGATGGGAGACATATGAATGTTGAAATCGTATCAACAAAGTACCTAAAATCGGTTAACAGATGACAATGGAATTCTAATGGGAGAATGTAATGGGAGACATAAGAATGCTAAAATCATATCAACAAAGAAATTATTTGCAGCTCTTTATTAAAAGAAAAAATAATAGAAGAGAATGCAATGCATGAACCACAATTTGTTGCAAGCAAGGAAAGTTCAAACTCAATATGGACCCACAATTTCAATGGTTCGACCTATAGAAGCTTTAAAAATTATTTAATTGTGAACTAATCATCAATACCTTACATTGCCAAAATCATCCATACTATATGTTATACAGTTAATGCTAAAAATAGTAAGATAATTTCAACATAAAAGCTCAATATCTTGGTTCTATACATTAAGTTATGAGTAGGACAAAAACAGTATGTAGGTGTTTGCCCCAAATAGATCAGGGGATGCTTCAGCTCTTTTGATAATTAGATGGGGCTAGCCCAAGCTCGAATAAGTAACAGATAAGATGGCTACCTAGTTGGGAAACAGTGATATAGTTTACTCAGCTACATGTGACACAACGAATGGCCTAGTGTTGTTGAAGGTCTTTCCAAAATCATTTGGCTTGTTCACATACTTACATGATTGGAATGAAAGTAATAGGAAATGACGAAATTACTTGGACACAGCTGGAATTGGTTGAGGAATGAGAACAAGAAGTGACAAAAACACATCAATAAAGACACAAGTATCCGCAAGTTTAAATGTAAAAGAAAAAAAGAAGCTGGTGTAATTATACTACAAGAGGGGCTTATTGCAAAAATAACATTAATTCCCAACATTTTTTATTTCTTCACTGCTTACCAAATGTAATGTAATTACAGGCTAGAGCAAGATGACATACCATAAGGATATCACTATAGCAGGAAGTTCTTGCTATAAGGTTTGAGATTAACCCAAGATAATTTTTTTTCTGCAATTACATACTCTACACTTGCACAAATAATTTGAGAAGCGTTGAAGCCTTAAAATAGCGTATCATCATCTTTAAAGTTGCAGTTTTACCATTATGTATTTATGAGTAATATGCTAACTTGACTTGCCAACTAGTAATGTACCATCTCTGACAAATTCCACAACGACAAAAAATAAGATGTTTAAATGTTGTGGCCGCATATAGACAAGCAGGCTAATCAAAGCAACATACTACCACCAACCCCGTCTAGTTGTAAGCACTGAAAATTTCCAGATAATGGATCAAATGGCATACAATCGGCAGTACATTACCAAGTTCGACCAGTTCCAATATAGTAGTAGTAACTTAAACCAATAATATCATTATAGCCTTCCCGTGCCTCTTGTCGCTCAAACATGCTGTTCTTTGGATCAATCCGTCTTGCTAACAAAAGAATTTAAAGGCCCAATCGAATTACCAGAGAAGGGGACGACGCCATCAGATCTGATCCCGGAGCTGAGTATAGGTGGTCTGGAGATGGAGCGGCGCCCGACGATCGTGAAGAAGCTATGGAGCGGTGCGGACGGCCGAGGGGCAGCGGATTTGAGGGGGATCAAAGCAGGGCCGGTGAAAGCAATGGAAGAAGACGCCATTGTGAATCTGGAGCAGGAGAAGGGCGGAAGAGGAATCAAGCAGATGGTCGAATAAATAGGAGAGATTTGGAATTCTTGGAAACTCCGACGAAAGAGGGGCGGCGAAATCAATGCAAACTATGCAAATTATATAAATAACTATGACAAATATTAATATCACATATTAAATATATAAAAAAAAGTAATGCAAAATTAAACCTTGAAATTATTAAATATTTTGTAAATATAAAAATTTAAGAGGACGTATTTTCTAAAAAATACAAAATATATTTTTGATTTTTTTTCAAAAAATACTTTATCTTTTTTAGAAAATAGAGATAGAAAATACAAACCAAACACTATTTTTTAAAAAATATGTATTTTCTAAAAAATAAAAATAGAAAACATTTAAACCAAACACCTCCTAAGATTTTACGTAGTAAGTAATATTTTAAAAGAGATATTGGTGTATATTGCTATTTTTATTTAAATTTAATTAAATATTAATATATTATATAATTTTTTTAAAAAAAACATACATATATTTGTATGTATTTTTTAGTCAAATGAAGAAACTACAAACTATCTTTTAGACCTTTAGTAATAAAATGACTGAACAATCACCAAGTAACGTAAATTAAAAGATTGAAATAGAACGTAGAGACCTTTTGTAATTAATTTTAGAAATGTAAAATTTTAGAAAGCTAGAATTTTATAAAATAATATTTTTAATATTTTGGAAATATATTTTATTTTCTAAATTTAAAGAATTATTATTTATAAAATCTAAATTTAGAGAATGAATAATGTAGTTGATGTAAATTTTTTTAAACTATTTTATCTAAAATTTAAAGTAAAATTTCTGACATAATAGCTGATGTAATTACTCTAGCTATGTAAGTGGACACTGGACAATATAGGAAAGGGATCTCGCTCAAGGGCAACATCCTCATCCTCGCTTACTTCATGATTTGACTAGAGAACTGACTTGGGTCATATGGGCCCAGGCGTCAGCCTCATCAGTAGCGTCGTTGCCACTTATGATATTAGATCTCAGATTTTGCTATAAAATTTTCATAGCGTAGCAAAAAGCTTCTCTTCCATATATTTCTTTTCATCATTTAATTTATTTTGATCCTAATGTTTTTATCATTCCAATTGTTTTCGACCATATGAATTTTCATTGATTAAATTGATAATCAATGATCTAATTAAAGTTAGTTATTGTGCTCAATTGACTAGACTTAATTGATGCAATTCTCAAAAACCACCAATTTAATGTTGTTTCTATACTACAGCAATGCACCGAACAGAAACAGTAAGGTAATAGACAAATGAAATATAAGAGCAGGAATTAGAATTTGTTATCTGGTTGAAGCGCCGGCGTGCCGACTGTCCTTAGAGAATTTATTGCCGCCCCACGGTGCAAGGGCTCGCCG
>JBBPFQ010000118.1:3825509-3839339 GCA_037974815.1 Kaempferia elegans | reverse complement strand
TCAACCGAACGAGCTGGCTGCCTCCGCCACGGGACCACGAACTGAAAATCGCCAGGGAGCTGAGTGTCCGATTCAAAGAATTCTGCAAAGTCTTCTTACACCACTTCGCCAACAGTCGGCGGTATCAACAAACTATCGTTAGCTTGTTCGCCCTGAAGCAGGGTAAACAAAGAACCGCTTAGAGCCTTTGTGAAAAGGTTCAATACGTTAGCTATGGAGATCTAAGACGCCACGCCAGAAATCCGACTAAGTGCATTCTCTCATCCGGGACCTCCCGTGCGACTTCGACCACCTGATGAGTCAAGCGACCAAGTACATCAACGTCGAGGAAGCTGAAGCCACCCGTAAGAAAGAAGCATTGCCAGTAGAAGCCAAGAATTCTGCCGATCGGAAAACAGTGGTTCACGTGCCTCGCAAAGAAGCTTGAATGGGTCTCATAGGCCGCATGGATGATCAATCTTCTAGGCAAGTGAACCAAGTGGAGTCCTCCCCTGAAAGGAAAAGACAGACTGCTGATAGAAGACCATTCTGCACGTACCACAAGAGTTATTCGCACATTACTCAAGACTGCTGGGGTACCATCCGATCGGAACGAAAAATGATCAACGAAGATATCATCGACGGTCGAGATCGCTCGCCCGGAACTATCATAAGGAGCAACGAGTGAATGATCGACGTAGAGATAGAACACCTGAAAATATGCTACCCGAGCGTAGACAGGTCAATCGAGCAGTCAAACTCTACGGCCAGATGTCAATTGATATGCATGTTGGACGCATATCAGGGCTATCATCAATTTCCCCTTGCTCGAGCGGATCAAGAGAAGGTAAGTTTCATCACCTCTGATGGAACCTACTGTTATAATGTTATGCTGTTCGGATTAAAGAATGCAGGAGCAATCTATCAACACCTTGTGAATAAGGTGTTTAAAGAATAGATCGGACGTAACATGGAGATCTACGTCGACATATTGATTAAATCTTGCCGAGCGGAGAACCTCTGCAAAGACATCGAGGAAACTTGCAGGACGCTAAGGAGATATGGATTAAAGTTCAATCCGCTCAAGTGTCTCTTCGGAGCTAAGGGTGGAAAATTCTTAGGCTACATCGTCATCGAATGGGGAATTGAAGCTAACCCGAGCAAGTTGAAAGCACTCCAGGACATGACACCTCCTTGGAACCTGAAGGAAACCCAGCGACTTACCGGTCGGATAACAACTTTATCGAGGTTCATCTCCAAAACTGCTGATTGGAGTATGCTATTCTTCAAGATCTTGCTCTGCGCTAAAAAGTTTTAGTGGGACTAGGATTGCGACAAAGCATTTGAAGAACTCAAGAAATACTTAGCATCGTTGCCTATCGGCTTAACCAACGGTCGGCGAACCACTGTTCGTGTATTTATCGGCCACCACCGAATCAGTCGGGTCAGTATTAGTACATGAAAGAGAAAATGAACAACAACCTGTGTACTTTATAAGTCATATATTAAAAGATGCTGAATGTCGCTATACGACACCCGAAAAATTAGCTTATGGACTTGTGTTAGTTGCTCGGCGACTCTGCCCCTATTTCTTGTCGCATTCGATTGTGGTGTTGACAAATAGCGCACTCGGTTGGGTGTTCATTAACCCTGAAGCGTTCGGTCGGCTAATTAAGTGGACCACTGAACTAAGTGAATACGACATTCAATACCAACCCCGAACGACCATCAAAGTACAAGCTCTACCCGACTTTGTCACTGAAGTACATGAGCCGCAAGGGGAGGAGACCTAGACGATATATGTAGACGGGTCGCGAGTTCAACTAACTAGACTGTGATATATTGACGGGATAGATGATGAATCATCGAGCATATTGTAATACTAAGTTGCCCTCGACTGAGGGGTCGGGAAAGAGTCTGTGAACCTGTTCAAGGTTGTGTTCCGACTAAGAAGTTAGGTATGAAAAACCTCGACATGTCAAAAGGCATATCGATCTCGATTTAGGAGTCAGGGTAAAATTGTTGAGCATGTAGTAAGGCTAATTGCTCGCAACTGAGGAGTCGATAATGAATAGGCGAGCTTGTCGTAAGGCTATCACTATGTCCTAGGAGTCGGAGGGAGCATGACCTTGAGAGTCGGAGGGAGCAGAGCCCTGCGAGTTGTAGGGAGCGGTACCAAGTGAGCGGCAATAGCGATGTTGAGTGAGCGACTGTAGTCGTGCCGAACGAGCGGCGTCTATAGTAATTGCTAGTCAAAAGGCACTCCTGATCTCGTTGCCCGTAGACACTCTTGGTCTCTTTGCCTATCGTAAGGCAATCCGAGCCTATCGTAAAGCTATTGTCTCTGTGCTGAGGGAGAGACTTAGTGTCGAGCATGCAGCCATAGTCTCGTTGCCTGTCAAAAGACACTCCTGGTTTCATCTTTACCCGTTGTAAGGCAATCCGAGACTCAGTGTTGAGCGTGCGGCCATAGTCTTGTTACTTGTCAAAAGGCACTCCTGGTTTCATCTTTGCCCATTGTAAGGCAATCCGATCCTGTCGTAAGGCTATAGTCGCTGGGCTGAGCGAGCGACTGATGTTTGTGCCTAGCATGTGGCCATAGTATCATTGCCTGTCAAAAGACACCCTTGGTCTCTTTGCCGGTTGTAAGACATTCTGAACTTGTCGTAAGGTTATAGTCTCTATGCCAAGCGAGCGACTTATGTTAGTGTCGAGCGTGCGACCATAGTTTTCTTGCCAGTCAAAAGGTACTCTTGGTCTCGTTGCTTGTCGTAAAGCACTCTGGGTCTCTTTGCTGTCATAAGACAATTTGAGCATGTCATAAGGCTATAGTCTCTGTTCCGAGCTAACGGCTCTGTCGAGCGAGAGCTACAAAAAAGAGTAACAATCCATATATGAAGTATAAAACTATATGGACTCGAACCTGATGCACGAGATGATCTCGTCACCGTTATGGAGATAATAGATCGATCCCCTGACTTCCAAATGTCCGTGGAGTCGGGAAGAGAATATAATAGAAAACTAATTTATCGACCGACCGAGGATCTAACTCAATCTCTCGACTCGCGAATGCCCGTGGAATAGGGGAGAGAATATTATAGAAAACTAAGCTGCCGACCAACTGACGATATGACTCAATCCCTTGACTCCTGAATAGCCGCGGAGTCAGGTAGAGAATAGAATAGAAAACTAAGTTTAATTGAGGATTCCTTGACTCCCAATGCCCGTGGAGTCGGGGAGAGAATAAAATAGAAAACTAAGTTGAACTGAGGATCCCTCGACTCCCGAATGCCCGCGGAGTCAGGTAGAGAATAGAATAGAAAACTAAGTTGAATTGAGGATCTGGCTTGATCCCTCGACTCTCGAATGTTCGCAAAGTCGGGAAGAGAATAGAATACCAATCTTCGCCTATCCCTTGACTCCCAAATATTCGCAGAGTCGGGGAGAGGAAAAAATCTAAGCGGTTGATCGAGGATATGGAGAGTGGATCCTGTTGGGATGAAGGCCCATGGATTTCTAGCACAGTGTTTGAATGAGAATGATTCCTATGAAATTCTAATTTCTTGCTCTTGCACTGTGGCGGTGCTGTGTTTGTTAAAGAACTCCAGGTTCATGGTGATGGCAGAGAGTTTTCCAGTGTTATCCATTTTCACATTTTAGACCAGGTATACATTCACACAGATTGCGCCAAACTTGATCCGGTCTAAAATCGGTGAACGCGGGACTGCCGGTGAGGTGTTGTTGATGTTGACCAAGTCGCCGATCATGAGGAAGGAAAGGGTGAGTTGTCTTCGATATCGACCATGTTGTGGAGCTTCCGAAGAAGAGGGTGAGCTATCCCTGTCACTGGAAGACCCTATGAAGAGTAAAAGTGCGAGGGAGGGGTTAGAATAGTGATCGGGTTGGCCCGACCTTCCACTCCGACAATCAAGTCTATCCAGTGATAGAAAATGAAGAAAATGAATAGTGTAATAAAGTAAATGGAAATATGTGTACTCCTCCTTGCGTGTATGTTGGCCTGTAGGGTTGAGACTTTTTATAACCTGAAGGAGTGACATATCACATCCGTGGCTGTCAGAAGGGATGATGTGCTTTAGTCAGGATGTCGTATCCCATTGTCGTATAGAAGGTCACATCACCTATATCTAATATTGTAGAAGATCTTATGAGATTATGCTAAATCCATTATATTGTGCCACATGCCACGCAAGTCCACATGCTAGAGCATCTGGATATTTGGGCATGGGACAAGCATCGGATCGGAGTGGAGGTGAGTCGGGCCGTCTGACTGTTAGAGCCGATCGAACATGAGATATGTATTCGGTCAGGCAGCTGACCTTTGGAGTCGGGTGTACTTACTAGCTTGGAATTGACAGGTGGATGCCTAGTCGGGGATTGGATCGGCGGGGCCGATCGGAGCATTGTGTCAGGATCGTTGCGCGCTAGTGAGAGCTCGGAGGTTGAAGGTGGTGACAGAGGCTGGAGGTGGCGACATGGGTTGCTGCTTGGAGGACAGTTACAACTCAGACGACCTAAAGCAGGAGGCGGAGACTGGGCCGCTGCTCTGAGGGCCAGTAGTGCCTCGGACGACTTGGAGGCGACGACCAAATCTGTGTCGAGGGTGACGGCAGCGGTTGAATATGCCCCGAGGGGGGGGGAGCGTCTGATGAGAGCTATGAAGGGGAGATCTAGTGGAGGGCGTGGAGCGAGAGGGAACAGTTGACGCCGAGGGAGGAAGGAGATGGGTTGCAATCCACCTAGTGAGATAAATATCTCATTATAAATGGTTGAAGCCGGCACATGTGCAAAAAGACCCAAGGTTCCCTTTTAAGCGTAGAGTCAACGCTTTACATATTTTATTTATTTATTTCAGTGTAATAAGTCATGCAACTCCTCTAGAACACAGAATCAAAGCTTTATATCTCATCAATTTAATATCTGTAACAATGTAGCCCTTTTCAGAACGCACAACTGTACAGTTATTGCATTTATTATCCCATCAATTTAGTATGAATAATCGCACAACTCTTTCATAGCGTGGAGCAGAAACTCTATGATATAATTTATCTCTCACTTTATTAGTTAGCATAATTAATTATGTAATTTACTTTGTCATCTTTCTCAAAAGAGAACAAACAAAATAGGTATACAATTATGAATTTAAAAGGTCAAGCAATGTTGAAAGAAGCTGTCAAACAATAAGAGCAGAGAGATAAGATCATATATAATTAAATTATGCACAAGGTAAATTTAGTGGAACAAACAAGAAAACCCACCTCGAATAAAGAAATCCGATCGCATGTGATTTACTCTAAACACCTAGAGGGTTCTTATCCACTAGATACAGAGGATGTGAGTGAGAATAAATAACAATTAGGCCTCTATATTAAAACTTAATTTTCACAACAAGCCAACTTACCTTCCAACTTATATCATACCTGTTCCAAGCCACATCCTTAGGAATCATAAGTCTCAACCTTCTAATCTCAAGCATAACCTTGTAACCTCGAGCATTCAGGGCTAAAAGTGGACTTTAAGAAATGGTTACTCAAACACAATTCAATTGGATCTATCTCTAGTGTGGAAACCTCAAGTCCAATACACAATGAACTTCTTGATAATGGTCAAAGAAATCTTACCATGAAGAGGTGAATAAGTTATACTAAAAGCTAGGTGAGGAGGCTGCAATGATGCTGGTAGTGGGTGACAGAAGTGCAATCTGTTGTGATCTAGCAGGATTGTTGCTGCTTCCAGAAAGGACATTGGCTGATTCCAGCATGTTGTTGCTTTTTTCATCACGATGGAAGTCTTAGCGATTGAGGCAAGTCATGGAGAACACGGTCGCATACGATTTCCCCTGAAGATGATGGCAGTGACAGGTGGCTGCTGAGCAAGGTCACTTGAGAGGGAGGGAGACGAATTGAGAGGTGGTTGTGGAATCGGTGATAGGCAGCAATGAGGTGAAAGTGAGGAAATCCTCTGTGTGAAAGAAGTGGGGAGAAGAAAAAATTTAATTGGTAATTTGCAATTTAGTTAATAAAATTTTAAGATTTACAATTGGGTCCTTGAAAAATAGATATTATAGCACTTCACGTGTCATTTTCTGATCAGTTAAAGTTCTTACTAAGCCCTCCAATTGGGTGCTTGCCGGCACCAATTTGTTTAACTACTTGCCATCTTGCTGTTGGTGGTATGCTAATTCCCCAATAGGGATGCATATTCTGGAAGTTGGCTTCTAAGTATGCATAAACTATGGTCCGGATTTATCTGATAGGTGAACTAGCGGGGAAGGCCGTTTGTCTACCTTCACAGTTAGTTGGGCAAAGTCCTGGATTATAAAAAAAAAAAAAACAAATATACCAATAGTGGAACTCTAATTGGAGATCAACTATGAACATCCAATATAATCCTATAGGCTACTAGATAGTAGGTACTCCAAATAGTCAATCAATTATGGAACTCTAAGAAAACCTAACTTCTAAAGTGCATGTTCATCTAGCCACTTATATTTTTGATAATTTGTAATTTAGAAGTTAGACAAGAACTAATAATTTGATTGGTCTTGTTCTAAGGTTTAAAAAGCATATGGAGATCATATCCAATTAGATTACTACATAGTTTTTATGTAATATTTAGACGCGTGTGTATTAAATATGATTACAAAAATAAGTTGTGCTTGAAAATGTACTATACTATTTACGTAATTTTAATCCATTCCATAACCTTGAGTGCATCACTTAGCTGCTAATCAAGCCTTCAATCCGTTTACAATACTACTAGGTAATGCCATCATTGTGCAAGCAAACTCATTTATAACCCATTACGTAATTATCCAAAAGTTTGTGTTTTCTTTGTTGCAATGTGAAAATTGATGTCTTTTCAATTATCACTCCATTCTCAGGTTACTTCATTACTTATAAATTTGTTTCATTGATTAAAACATTTTTGTTAGATATATATTAGTCATTTTTATTTTTAATATCAATCTATTTATGTTATTTTAATGTCAACTGCCTAAGCTCCTGCCTCACCTAGGCACTATGCAATGGGTCAATCACCCTACCGCCTGCAATTGTCCTATAAAACCTGTGCTAGAGCACCTTTGAAATAGTTGCCAGGGATAGAATATGATGCCAAAGTATGAATGAAGGTAGAATGGCTAGTTGATAATGCAACATAAGAAATGAGAAAAGTAGCATCGATTGCGAGTATTATTCTGGAGAGCAATAGAAAGATCTAATTAGAGGTTGGATCCATAATAAGGGGAGGTGCTTGGTGACTAGAGGACTCATGCTTATCTATTGTAGGTTCTAGTGTTTGTGGCCTTGTGGGATGTGAGAGAAGCTGATTGACAAAGGTGTAGGGACACAAAACTCCTTAGTGAGTAGACGAAGAATCTGAAAAGCAGGTAGTGGACTTAAAGAAGGTAACATTTTGAAGCAAATAGATGTAACTCAGGAGAAGAGTAGCTGCAATACATCTTCTGCAACTGAAAGGAGCTAAGGAAGTGATGCAAGAGGGGATCCAAAATATTCAGATTTGTATCTTTTGGTTTTTTAAGTAGTTATTCGTTAATTAAGTTTAGTTTATTTTGTCCTTAATTATATTTAATTTTATCCTAAATCTTAGGGAACTAAGTCTTGTTAGTTAATTTATCCTAAATCTTAGGGAACTAAGTCTAAGTCTAGTTGGTTATTTTTAACTTTTAGATTTTTTTTTTGTGGGTTTTGAGAGCTATATAAACCTATGCTTAGATGATGTTTAGGACAAGTTATTTTGATATTGAATCAATTGGTTTTGCTTAAGCCACATTGCAGCTACATCTCTTTTTCTTTGCGCTCTTGATTTTATAATAGGTTTAAGCCTAATTTTGGCTATTCCTTTTTTCGTATTACTTCTCTCTTATTTTCTTGTTAATCCCTTTGCTACTTCACGCCCTAGAATAATATACATATTCTGCTTGGTGTTTGTTGGTATCAGAGCTCATTAAGATCCAATGGAGCCTTGCACCATGGTCGTAGCACCCAAAACAAGTTTTGAGATCTACATAGACAAGTCGCAAAGTTATCCCAATGTCTGATAGTGCATGATCGTAAATATCTCAAGATCTTTTATTCTCCTTTTGAAAAATCTTTAATTTCCAATCAAGGAGAGATGTCGAAGTGCAAGTCTGGCGTCGAGAGATTTGGGATCAACCACCCCACCTACAACTTTGAGAGAACGCCGGTTCCGCAGAACCTCTATGCCCCCTTCCTCCCGTGGAGACAACCATGAGGATGCGAACCTCGATAACATCGAGTACAATCAGTCCTACTCTCTCGATTGTCCGATCGCAGGAGGTAGCGAAGGCGACAAGATCGGTATATTTGGTGATCCAGTTTATGACGATGATGTTGAAGTGGTTGAAGTTATCGATGAAATTGATGAGGTGCCTTATGATGAGGCAATAAGACATGAAGTTTTCACATCTAGGGATGGCAAAAAAACATATTATTGAAGACCAAAATGCAATAGAAGATTCTGGAAATCGTTTGGAGAGTGTTGAGGATAAAATCCCAAAAGATGATGAATCTTCTCAAGTAATTAATGTTGAGGGTGAGACTGACTAATGTATATGTTGAAGAAAACAAGTCTTCAACTAATGATGTTCTGGATTCTTCTGTTCCAAGTGGAGAAACTAGTAGGCATCATTTGGGCCAAGAGGATGCTCTTTGATCAGGCATAGTTCCATTGGTAATTGGTTCTCCACATATTGCTATAGGTGCTTCCTACCCTTCATCACCTTCAACCCCACCTGATGTTTCCAATTGTGATTTTGACTGTGGTAATCCAAATATCCACGTCTGTGAGGCTGACACAATCATTCCCAGTCATACCACTTCTGTTGTTTCTTCAAATATGGACGTGTCAAAGATGAAGGTTGAGGCTGCTACAATTTTGCAACATTGCAAGGACGGTTTCCAGGGAGAAGCAATATTCTCAAGGAGCATATGCTGTTTTTTCCTTTAGTTCTGATGGTGTGAAATTTACAGCTTTTGAAAGTAACAATAGTATTAGTACCATAGGCAATCTTGATGTTGTGGAAGAAGCAGTTTTTAAAATGGAAGTGGATATTTTCGCAGTGTCTAAATGACTGCACGGGAAGGAAGAGTACAAAATTAAGGAGGAGGTTTTGGTGTCTCAGAGCTCTTATACCTGCCTTCCTCTGGTTTTGATAGTGATCTTTTGAACTGTGATGGATTTGAGATTGCCAATAGTTGAAGTTACTGGGAGACTGCTCTTAAGTATCATCTTGACAAATCGACTGCACTCATTCTTGCTGGAGAAACTTAAGAGGCTAGGCAAACTACGAAGGATGAAATAGAAAGCCATTTCAAAGACTTATCAAGAAGCCTTTTGAGTTCATTCGTTTCTACCCCACGATCACCCGAGCTCGATTTGAGGAGCTCAACATGCATGGACCCATTCAAGAAGTGCATGGAGCCGGTGGAGAAGTACTTTAGGGACGCAAAGATGGCCAAGAATAGTATCCACGATGTCGTGCTCATCGGCGGATCAACGAGGATTTTGCCGATTTAATGCCAGATGATCTTCCTCTTGGGCTACCTCCTGATATTACTCTAAACTCGAGGATTAATTCTCTTCAACTCTGGGCGACTGATACAGGAGGGGATTTAAAATATTTAGATTTGGATCTTTTAGTTTTTTAATCAGTTATCCGTTAATTAAGTTTAGTTTATTTTGTCCTTAATTATATTTGATTTTATCCTAAATCTTAGGGAATTAGGTCTGGTTAGTTAATTTATCCTAAATCTTAGGGAATAAGTCTAGATGGTTATTTTGTTCGTTTAGATTTTTTTAAGGGTTTTGAGAGCTATATAAACCTAGATGATGTTTAGGACAAGTTTTTTTTTTTTGGATATTGAATCAATTTGCTTCGCATAAGTCACGGCTACATTTCTTTTATTCTTCTATTTCCGCTCTTGTTTTATCGAGAAGGTTTTTAAGCCTAGCTTGAGCTATTTCTTATTTCGTTATTTCTCTTTTATTTTCTTGTTAATCCCTCTGAAACTTCACGCCTTAGAATAATTTATATTCTGCCTGACGTCAAAATGCCTTACTAGATGCCAATCAGTGTGTCTGAATCTACGACGAAGGTCTTCATGCAAAATCAAAGCCTTTGGTTGTATCTAATAGAGTAGATCCGTTATGGGTTATTGGCACTAGTGGATTTTGGGGGTCAAATTGAAAATCAATTAAAGGTTAATTGAATTCTTAATTTGGACTAAATTAGAGGAAGTACGTGATCTGATCCTAATTAATTCTGTGTGATTTAAGATCTAATGGATGAGATTGGACCTCAGCATCGAGTTTTGGGTTGGATCTTAAGATCCAATGGATGAGATTGATTCATCACTAAGCATACTGTCTGTAACTATATATTGGCCTACTCAAAGAATGTTTGCTACAGATCAAAGGCTTGCTAGGTGATTATGATGCTATTCATGTGCGCCGAGGGGATAAGATAAAAACCAGAAAGGACCAGTTTGGAGTGACAAGGACCCTCCATCCCCACCTTGATAGAGACACTCACCCTGAGTTCATTCAACAGAGAATAGCAAAATGGATTCCGCCCGGACGTACAATTTTTATTGCTTCAAATGAGAGATCACCAGGCTTCTTCTCACCACTTGCTACTAGGTACTATGTTTAGACCTTGTATTTTGTTTAACTTGATAATCACTACTTGACAAACTCTCTTATATGGTCATCAACATAACATAATTCTAAGTTGTACAGGTATAAGCTGGCATTCTCATCCAACTTCTCGGACATATTGGACCCAGTTATTCGCAATAATTATCAGCTGTTCATGGTGGAAAGATTAGTCGTGAAGGCGGCAACAACATATGTGAAAACCTTCAAGGAAGATGAGAATGACAGAAGCCTCACTGATGATCCAAAGAAGAATGCCAAACGCTGGCAAATACCTGTTTACACCATGGAATCGAATAGAGTTCCAGAAGAAACATGAATCTGTGTACCTTATCATTGACTGTGATTTATGTGTCTTCTTGTTGTATATATATACAAGACTCTGTCTGTCCGTGTGTGTGTCTTTCTCTCGTGGAATCGAATAGAGTACCAGAAGAAACATGAATCTGTGTATCTTATCGTTGACTGTGATTTATGTGTATTCTTGTTCAATTTGTGTACGTGGGTTCTTCTAACATCCTCTTCCTTAGTTATTTAACTTTTAATTGGTGCCGGAATAGAAAATCTCATGATACTTAGGTATATGTGGTTCGGTTACTCTCATTTTAAAATTTTTGTCCTCTATTCTATAATACTAGCATTAGTCAGGGTGTGAGACCGTCATATTTCAATGCATAGTCTAAGTCTATACATTTTAATACTACAATCATATATATTCTTTCCATAGTAAAATTCGAATAAGTTATGTGAGTATGTTATTAATACTGACAGTAACTTATTGTAGAAAATCACTTAAAGTTAAGCATATAAATTGATTACCCTAATCGATTCGAAAGTCTACTATATGTGATTTCAGAATCATCAATCGATTGATGATGAGTATCAATAAATTGGTGCAAACCAATAAATCCGACTAATTGATCACAAAATAATCTATGTTCGATATGTAACTCATCAATCCATTAAGACATCATGGTAATCAATTGGAGTACCAATCAATTACCTTAATCGATTAAAAACAAAAACCCTTCATTCATTAAGTGGTACCAACCCTTTAAGAGGTTTTAAAGCAAAACAAAGATGAGACACATGAAACCTTGAAAAAGTTTGCATAGAAGGGAATGGTTAATCGATTAGAAATCATTCTAATCAACTAGAAATCATTCTACTTGATTAATAATTGAAACTTAAAAACTGTTAATCAATTGGAAAAATTAGCTAATTGATTCTGACAAATTCAATCGATTAATTCAAATCATTTTTATGTTCAATTTTAAAACTTTCAATCGATGGATGAATATCACTAATAGATTAGGCAGATATGATCAAATATGTAATTAATTAAAATTGATCTCGTATTCAATATTCATTGAGTCAATCGATTGCCAATTCAAGGCAATCAATTAAGGTCAACTGATCAATTAAGTCAGTCGATCCTGAATGGGTTTGTTTGGAAATTTAGTCTTAGTTATCGATTAGTCAAACAAACCAATCAATTGAGCCATCGCGATTTGACTTAAAATTAAGTTAAATGCGTTGGTTCTTCCCGATGACAGTGGTGATTCACCATCATTCTTCATGTTCTTCGTGACAATCATGAAAACTTGAAAAATAAGCTTATTCCTAGGTTTTTTTTTACACAAGATTCTTAACAATCAAATACTAGAAAAGCCTAATCTAACATGTAAACAAAGATCGACGAAAAACAAACAATATTGCCATGAAATTGGAGAAATATAGCTTTGGTTAGGACTTGAGTATTCTCCTAATTGTATGAATTTTATGAACAAAATAAAAATTCGAAATTCGAACAGAGAAAACATAAGACATATGTGTAGAATCGTTGAGATACTAGATGAGAAAGAGGAAGAGGGAAAGAAGGTTTTTTGAAAAAAAATATGAGCTAAGATGCAACAGAAGAAAACAACGCAAACACAAGGTGAATATAAGCAATTTTAGTTGGTTCGGAGCCTTAGATGACTCATACTCCAAGGCCTGCACTCATTGTTTTCTTTCATTAGCCAATCACTATAAGTTCGAAATAATTACAAGCAATTAAGTACACTGCAAGAATTAAATAATATACCTACAACAGAAGTAAAGAGGAAGATTGAGCGTCGATTGTCGGAGCGGCGTTTTGGCATCGTAGAGTTATTCTGGGAGCAGCGCGTAAGAGAGAGAATCATTGGAATTGATTATATGAAGTTGTTGGTCGAAGCTCCTTAAATATGGTACCTCCGGGCTCTCAGACCTAGTCCGAGAACCCCCATGGGAGCTGACGTGGTGCATCAACGCAAAACTCTATCTCCAGATTTTATCCATCTCATGACGCCTGGACCGCTGATTTGGACCGGCCAGCGGTCATGTGCCACCTTAGCCAGGTGCCTTCTCTGCATAGCCTTCCGTGCGTCCGGACATGGTTTTGGCACCTGGATCCCTTTTTCTTTGTTTTGATATTCCACACTCAAAAAATTAACCAAGTCAAACAAACAACACAAGCAAATAAATATATAGTCTCCAGACCGTTCGATCCTGACTTTGAGTTTCACTAAAACCTTAGGTCGGACCGACACCTACTTGTTCCCTTAACCGGGAATGCATCCTCACTAGTTCGCTCCTTTAGTGTCTTACCTTCACTTACCAGTTGCAACCGGATCTCTTGATCCACCAGGACTTCCTGCCAGATCTCGACTAATCTGGGCTTCGGTCAGTTGTCAAATCAACTAAACTTCCTTCTATCAGGTTTCAACCAACTCGGACTTCGTGCCAGCTATCAGCCTAATTGGACTTCATCCTAGTGTCTAGTCCTTTAGACCCATCAAGTTCAAATCCTACACACTTAGTAAAAGCATTAGATCACAAAACATATAATTTTAAATGTTTGTCATTCATCAAAACCTTAGTTCGATCATTGGTGCCAACTACACCAACAATCTCCCCATTTTTGATATAATGACAACTTTGGTTAAAGTGAAAAATAAGCAAATAACGAAACATATTCAATACAATGTGGAATTAGTTTATTTGATTTTTCTATCTATCTAACCCTTCCCTTCCCCTTTGGCATTCATCAAAAGCACAAAAACAATCATGAAATCATGGAAAGTAAAGAAAGCTATGCATAAGTAGAAGATA
>JBBPFQ010000118.1:3630407-3642709 GCA_037974815.1 Kaempferia elegans | reverse complement strand
TCCCTGCATTTATAGGAGCTTCGTCAATTCGGGTGGGTCGGATTGAAACAAAGATTTGACCCAAAAAAATTCAAATCCGATCCAAAATAAAAAGACTATTTTTTTAAATTTTTCAATAATTCATCACTTTTATTCTATACTTCATCATTATCATACTTACCTTTAAAATAAAATTTAATTCAACCCTAAAAACACTCACTAAACCTTAAATTCAGGTTAACTCAAACCCAATCCGACCCTAACACAACCCGAAAAGTCTAAACCCAAAAATCTCCAACCCAAATCCGATATTTTTGGGTTGATTGGGTCAGATTGGCGGGTCAGGGTTTATTTTATTTTTGATAGCCCTAATAAACCTACTCTGACTTGTAATGTTGTGCACAAAGTGCTAAATTGTACACCGTTAATGCACCATTAGCATGCAATAATCTGTCCTCACACTAGCGAGTAAATGCATAATGGGCCTTAAAATGACAACAGTCTCCTACCCATATTCCTAGAAACTGAAAGGTGATACCTTCAAATCAAAGGAAGTTGTATCATTGAACAAAATGTCCTTGTATTTGCAATCAATTGCAAATTCAATCGCATGATTTTAATATTTGGAAAAAGGTTTAGATAGTGCTGTTCTGTAAGCTGATTGATCATCTTCCAGTTTAGCCAACTTTCATCTTGTTTGCAACTACATTCTCAAATGTTTTCTTTGATTGATGGGTAAGTCCACAATATTGTGAAAAAAAATATCTTAGTTCAGCTGAAGCTCTATGTGGATGAAAAATGCTGTGTAACTATAATCATGTTCGTGCATAAGATTGAAACCAATATATAATATAATGCTTCATTTTGGTTGCTAAGTTCCCGTAAATTCATAACTCATCTCATAACTTATATTTATAATAAGGATGAACTCTCTAAATTGCATTAAGAAAGTCTTCTTTGATCAAAACCACATGCATAGTTACCTTTTATGTTCTGTCATGTACGCATGTTCTCATTGCATAATCATTAGATAAATGTTTTTTTCTCCTAGAATTATCATATGAATATATTACTTTTAATTAAATTGTGAAACTATTCAAATATGCATCACAAATGGTTTCCACCACCAAACTTGAATTCTGGATGAAAAAATTGAGGGTTGCTTTGGGTTTGCATAGTTAACATAAAAAATTCTATATCCATACAAGTGTGGACTCGAGGAGGGTAGGATCCTTGATCCTTGAAGCGGACCCTAAATAATTACAACAATAATAGGTTGAATGGTTTTTACTACTTTGACTTCCTGATTGCCTATTAGGAAATATCAAATCTTGTTTACTCTAGATCTAGTAGCTCATGCTTTTTCTAGTGCTCTATCATACATGCATTTATAGTGTCTAACTTTTCCCTTTGACTGTGATTTCTTTTGCAGCGTGGGCGCGAATAATGTAAAATTGGCCTGCATTCACTTCCGTCAGTTCTACGACGAGAACAATAAAGAAGGGTAGACATTGTTGCTTAGCATATCAAATTGCATAAATTATAAACAATTTGCAAGTTACCTTGTTTGTCAGTATGAAATGTTAGTATCCAATTCATAATAAATACAATGGAACACCAATGAAGCCTTTGCTTTATCGTTAACTGTTACACTTACAATAGGATATCCAACTCATGGTGGTTTTTCTGTCGTTCTTCTTGAACAGCATTAGCATTGTTCTATGTCCTTTATTCGACTATATATCGCATCACAAACTTTCCTATGACAGGTGTCTCAGTGCCTTGAATGTCGTGGAGTGTGAATATTTTCGTTTGAAGGACAAACTTGCGGTCATGTTGCAGGTATTTTTTTTCCTTGTCTGCTTTAACTTCTTGTCCAGTGTTTCTAGATTTAGATTTTCGTATAGCTTGTCTCCTTAGCTGTGGTTTACTAGTTTTTTTTTTTTTCACATTTATATCTAGTTAAATAAACTACATGGGAAGATGATTGGAGAACTACACAACTGATGTTAACTAATATATTGTGCAGATATGGTAAAAAAAAGATCATCATTTGTGAAAATCCCCATTTTCCTTAGAAATAAGCAGGAACTAATCCTTAGCCTACATATGAAGTAGATTTGTTGGTTCAGCATTAGTTGTGTATCCTTGACTTGATGTTGAGTTTTTCTCTAATCAATTGCTTCTTGCCTGCCTCTTCCTTAATGAAGTTAATATGCTCTACGTCGACAACATTCTTCGTAAGATTTTCCAGTTAATATCACCTTACTAAATCATGATTTTACCATCGTTAAGATAGGAACTAATTGACCTATTTCTGTGCAGCTTGAGCAGACAATCCAAGCCTACGAGAGCAACAAACAAATTTAAAGAATGAAGAAGAATTCGTTCCATCGCTAGTTCAGATTCATAATCAAATTATCGGTTATCTGTTTAAACATATATTCAAATGAATTTGAAGATTTAGCTGGATTGTTGTTACTAACACTACACTTGGAAAACATGAATTTTGTGCTTGTTCAAACTTGTTTGGCCACTGAAACAGTGTACTTAGACAATGCAAGAGAAATCTTACTGCCGGAAGAAGGTAAATCCAAGGTAGAGGTGTTAATGGGCGACACATCGCTTGGAATGGCTCAGTTCGATTCGGGTGGAATGGGCTTGTGCTATACACAACTTGATTTTGTGCTACTAGTCATTGTCTTAGGCATGACTAATTCACACTCAACACAATTTGCTAATATGATTTTATCAGGCATGGGTAGTGTCAAATCCAATCCAGATCAAGTTAGGTTGAGATGCTGCATGGACCCAACTTAGCATGTGTGGATCATCGAAATCTATTAGTGTAGATCCAGGTGAGACCGACTAGAAGGGAATGAATAACCCTGAAAAGAAGTTTGAATTTTTTTTGCTATTTGAACTAAGGACACAATATTACATAATAGAAAACAACATTAACAATTTAACATAATAATAAAAAGTAAGAAGATTTAAAGAATTACTTAGTTACAATAAAGATTGTTGTAAATCTAAGATAGTTAAAAAGCTCACTAAAAGTACTCCTTTTTTAAGGCGAAGTAGCCTCTTAAACACTTTGAAAGCTCATAAATGACTAGGGAATGAACAAGTTGTTATTTAATTCCTAGCTCTAGGGTTTTTTTATAGCCTCTTAGAAGATATTACTATTGTGCTGACATGACCTGAGGACACCTCCAAGGGGATTCAGAGCGCCTCCGTTGTGGTAAATGTTTATCTAAACTTCATCTGTCGCAGCCAACGTCTCTAGTCGATGGGAGGGGCCTCGGTTGGTCCAGGGCGACTCCAAAGAAGGCGCGAGGGTGCCTCCATGCTCCCTTGGGTTGCTTCCACATGTACCTTCGCACCTATGCTCCAGGCCCCTTCACGCCTGTGCTACAAGCCCCTTCACGCCTGTGCTCCAGGCCTCTTCACGCCTATTCCAAGGGTGCCTTCGCGCCTTCTCTCCTTGGTTGATGACTTCAAAAGTCAACTTTAGAGTTGACTTTAAACTTCCTTTGCTTGGGTGATGCTCCAGTCATTCGGAGTTGAGCTCACGCAAACCTAACTCTGACCTTCTCCTCGAGCAGGTTTCCTCCTCGGCTTCTTGTCTATCGAACGCTCTGCGCACGCCCTTCTCATCCATCAACGTACTCTTCCACAGCATTTCGTCCCTCGAATGCACTGAGCTCGTCGACTTACTTCCCGTGTCATCTTTCTCATTCGCTATGTCTTCCGCTTGACTTCTTGTGTTCCTAAATTCTTGCATACTTAGACACAAGATATCAAAAAAAAAAAACATATGACATAACTTAACTAGGTTGATTGCATCAAATCCAACCCGAGATACTTACAATTAGAACTGAAGGAATTTAGATATCTTTATAATGGTATAATATTGTCCATTTTGGACACAAATCCTCATGGTTTTATTTTTGGATATTACCCAAAGTATCTCATATCAATAGAGATATTTCACAAATGTATGATATTGTCCATTTTCTTATGTGTTTTCAATGTGAGGCTTTATTTGCAGACTTATAATCCCAACAAAACCAATCTTGATAAATTATCGATCTGATGTCCTGAGAGGGAAAGAAAATTAAGTTTGACTGGCTCTACCAACATTGTCACTCTAACGCTCAAATCAATATTGAGTGAAGGATGAGAGGCTCGCTAAGATGCGAGAGAAAGAAAAAGAATGAAGAAAGAAAGCTTTGTGGAGATCAGGTGCCTCCATGAATGATAAGAAAATCATATCTCTACCTTACCTTCTTCGGTGATTATGTAACTGATGGATAGGCATCTCCACATAGGATGCTACACCTTCCCCGCTATTCCCATGAAGGTCGGTTGGAGAATCAGATCCAACAACTGTTAGAGACAACTCCGTATATAAGATGTCACGTGTCCATCAGCAGACAATTAAGGAGCAGACCCAACTGTCGTTAGATGGAATCTTTATCCATAAGACACCACATGTCCATCAATAAGCGATTGGGGGACCAAATCTAACCGCCATTAGATGGAATCTCCAAGTAAATTATTGAAAGTTGGAAGCTGAGCACTAGCTTGTCCGAGCACCTAGTCTCTGAATGTGACTTCCCAACTTGAATGAATTGTTATTAGATGAGCGTTAAGTACTTGGGGATTAAGTCCTAAATGATTTCCTTGAGTCCTAGTGAGATGTTGCTAGACGGAGTATTTGGAGCACAAATTCCAAACCTAGCTTTTAGTACTCAGGGATGCCCTTCCAACTTCCAAGAAAGACCTTAGGTGTGCAGGGATATATATTTAGATATGGACCTTTGGTGTTCAGGCATGTTGAAGGAATGTGGCATGCTCGGGGATGGCAAGAGGCTTGGGAATTAAGTCTGGCCGGTCTAGAAGCGAAACAACCTCTCAGGAAAGAACACGGGACCATCAAATAGCAAATAGGAATGTTAACCGATTGTGTCCAAGAATGACCCAACTCTTGTCTAATTAAGATGGCTTTGGATTTGTGCTATGCTTGACTCAACCTTAGAAAGCTTGGATCTATCCAACTAGTAGAGGCTCAAGGATAACTTGGTCATCATGCCTCCGGAGCTATGCTACAATGACAAGCGGTGGAATGGACTCCCTAGGCAATGATAGTTCAAATCTCGTTCAGGACATGCTACACCTGAGGTGTTCTAAGTACTTGTGATGTTGGGCAGTTCCTCATGACCCATTCGTGTTTTCGATTTATCTTCTGTGGGGTTGAACCGGTCACCTCTAAAATTAATCGGACCGTAAGAACTGCATACCTTGATTATAAAAAAAATAGCTGGTCATGCTCAACTGAGTCTAGCTCCGATAGACTTTTCTTTTTTTCTTTTATAAAAAATATTATAAAATAAAAGCTGCAAATTTTAAAAATAATTTAAAATGTATTTTTTTTATAAACTTAATATTTTTTTGGGAAGAAATTCAATATTATTCTATATATATTTTGAGTAATGATACACAATGTGAATACAACGTGAATGATGTGAACATCTATGATTGGCTGACCGATATTATTTCTTTTCTCTCTCATGTTTTTTTTGAGCCAATTAACCCGCCAAAAGGAAGAAAATTAGTTAATCGGTCAGCCAACCATGGATGTCTACATCATTTACATTGTGTTCACATTATTTTTTTTCACATTGTGTATCATTACTCATATATTTTTTAGAATGTTTTGACTATGTCAAAACTATTTGAAATTTTAAACTATTTGCCTAGTGTAAGAGAGAATCAACCATTTTATAGAATTACAAACGAATATTATCTTAAGTCTCATCTTCTAATATCACTAGAAAAAGAGACATTAACGGATAATGAAATTAATATATGAAAAAACACTTATATTAGATAGCACAATCCTCTCTCTAATTTTTAATTTTAAAAACAATATAAATATTTATTATTTTCAAAATTAATTTTAAAAAATATATTAAAGTAGAATCCTGTCCTATTTTATATAAAAAATATCCTTAAAATAAAATTACTCTAATTTAATCAAATTCATTTCAATATTATTATAAAAGTTTTATTTACAATGATTATAAATTTTGTAATAGATTTATTTAAAATTGGTACAACTTATAACAATTTTAATAATTTTGGTTAAATTATTTTAAGTCTATTTAGTTTTAAATAAAACTAATACATTTAGATAATTGAAATAAAAATATTTTTTAAATAAAAAAAATAAGACAGATGGTTATTTTTAATATATACATTTATTTTTTTTTTCACCTAATATCATCTTCGTGTGAAGTGTCTCGTCTTCTTCGCGATGACTCGCCTACTCCGCCTTGATGCCATATCACCAAATTTACCATTTTGCCACGCATCCCTGTGCCCTCCTCCTGTTCCTGCCGTTAAACTTAATCTTCCTCTGCTGCGACGAGACCCCATCATTTGCCCTGTGACCCGATCGCCCTCGTCTCCTCTTCCCCAGCACCTCCGGCGCCTTCGGCTACGGTCGGTAGTCGCATCCATGGCCGAGGAAGCGCAAGCGAAGCCCTTCGCCGTCCTCTTCGTTTGCCTCGGTAATTTCCTCCTGCTTCCTCTCCAGTTGAAGCAAAATCTTTTTTGTTTTTTTTTTCTTTTTTCAAGTATTGGAGAGATCTCACTCTTGGATGGTCTCTTGGCAGGGAACATCTGCCGTAGCCCCGCTGCGGAGGCCGTGTTCACCGATCTCGTGCGGAAGCGGGGAGCGGAGTCCAAGTTTAAGATCGACTCCGCCGGAACCATCGGCTATCATGAAGTTGTTTTCCGTCTTCAAATTGTAGAGGATTTTTTTTTTTAATTAATGCTCATCTTTTCTTTGTTTCTCTGTTAAAAGGGGAATCCAGCGGACTCGCGGATGAGGGCCGCTGCGAAGAGAAGGGGAATCGAAGTCACCTCCATGTCACGGCCAATACGACCCTCCGATTTCAGGGAGTTTGATCTCATATTGGCCATGGACATGCAAAATAGAGGTTCATGGCCTTTTGCTTTTGATCATTAAAACGATGGGTTTTTTTTTTTGGGTAAAATCAAGTATCCTGATAGTTCTGAAACTAATTCGTTATCAATTTTATAGAGGATATACTGAATGCATATGAGAGATGGAGATTTAAGGAGCCTCTTCCAGAAGATGCCCCTAAAAAGGTGATTTCTTCTTTGTACATTAATATTTGTTATGGTTTTGAATATAATTTCGTTAGTTGGCGCATGAAATGTATTTGATTGGACCTGGCTTTACTTTATCTAGAGCAGTTTGTAATTGTTGATGAAATGCAAAGATGAAAAACTTACCAAATGAAGAGATATGACATGCTTGTAAACCATCGTATCAAATTGTTTGTTAGTTTTCTATGGAATCTTAGTTCCTAGTACAATCTCTCAACTCTCTAAGGACCAAGCTGGTTAGTAGAGCATAAATGGCTATTGATCTCTTGAGAAAACTTGGCCTCCCATTTGCTGTTATAGGACAACCAACAACCAATCAGTTCTCTGCCATTTGAGAAGGGGAATGTGTTGAATTATTTACTGATTATAAAGTAGTAGATGAGGTAAGAGATAACTATTCACTGAGTAATGCTTTCAGGCTCTAACACTTAGCACCTCCTTTCTTTGTGCGTGTGTGTGACAACGTTGAGGAGATCCAATTTCCGGTCCATTCTCCACTCACTAGGACTCCACTCCAGTGTAGTGACAGGGACAGAGAATTGTACTCCCTGTAGAGCCATCTAGTCATTTAAACACTTAGTAATGAGATGGGATAATTTTTAGAACCCCTTCGTACATTTGAAACTAATGCAACATGCATCTTTAGCCCACTTATTGTCATATGGATTTCTCATCTAGTTTGTTGTTTGGTTACTAAATTAGGAAACCCCAAAAATAAATTTTATCAGCGAGTAAAACTTATTTTTCTGATTGTTTATTGGCTTGTTTGTGTTGTAGTTGATTATTTATATGTATTTGTTCCTTGACCGAATAAGTCCATTGCATCCTAAGGAAGGCAATCCGCTTGAAAATCCTGGCAATAACCGCGGTAGGGCAACGGTTCAACTGAAAGGTCCTTTACAGGTGAGGCTTACGGGAAGGAAATGGATTAAGTGCTAGGGTAAAAAAATAAGGTATTCGCTCTATTGACCCGGTCCTTCTAAAGAACCCCAAAACCTCCTAAAAATAGACAACTTAAATAAGTGCAAACCTTTATTAAGATGCCGAGCTAGAGGATGAATTGCTCAAGTTCCCTAAATCACAATAGATGGCACTTAAAATTGAGAAAGACCATAAATAGAAAGTCTCAAGAAAGTTATTAATTAGCTCAGGAAAGTGCTTAAGTATACCTATGTATATTATTTCTTCAAACATTAAACCAAACTCCTTTTAGTCTTCATTCAACTTCTTCATCATTGATGGATAGAGATTATTCATCAGTCAATTCATACTGTTGTCGTTAGCCAATCTTACCATTGTTGCTATATCAACTGCTTCTGACAATCTGGTTCCTACAATAATCGACTGAAAAGTATCCCTTAGTTGATTGCCTTTGAATAGTTGGACCAATAGTCAACTTGGTCATGAACAAAAATATTCTATTCGTTGGTCATCCAGCCCCAATAAATTAGACCAGTAGTGACAAATAATTTCATATTAGTCGACTAGCATACCACAAAAGTGGTAAAATCCCACTATAAATAAGATGTTTCTCCATCGACAACAGCAAGGCTCTCATTTACGTCGTGTCTGTCTGCATGTGCGCAAGTCAGCGCCCCCCACACACACAGAGACAGACACAGACACAGAGAGGAGGTCGAGCTGAAACTAGATGAAACATCTCTGCGCGCTCCATTGATGCACAGGCGACAAAATACAGTTTTTGTGTTATAATCTCTAACTTGTGTTGCAAGCAATCTGCAGCGTTTTATGAAGTTTCATATTACGTTTAATTACTTTGACAGCTAGCGTTGCCTGTGATGTTAATTACTTTGACAGCTAGTGTTGCCTGTGATATTAATAACTTTGACAAATGCTTTTGGTGAATTTGGACATCCTCAAGGCTGTCCTTGTACATAATAGAGGTTGGTGTCTCCGAGCTGCGTGGTTTCCTGCTTAGGTTTCATGTCTATAAATAAGACGGCCTTGCTTTTACTTATGGCGACATTGAAAATTTTGCTCCAATGGAGTATATAACCTTTCTGTTTTGGATTTTTTGGTTTGTCTTGGAGTCCCATCTCTTGTGATCTCCGTTCATCGACTGATTCGGATGGGAAACCTAGACAATCCGTATTTATGGATTGAGCTCTGCGCTTTTTTCCTCCGCTGGATCTGTTACAGAATGTGTTTACCTGATTTACATAGATTTTATCTGTTGTGGTAATTACCATTGTTTCTTTCTGTATCGAAAGAATAGTTGCAACGGTTTTGTATTCTTTTGCTTTTTGCTTTTCAGGTTAAGCTTATGTGCTCCTATTGTAAGAAACACAGTGAATCTGAAGTGCCAGATCCTTATTATGGAGGCTCACAAGGGTTTGAAAAGGTAAGCATAAAAACACTGCCGAATAGTGACTATAATCTCACGCTAAACAAGTCAATAGGAATAGAAAGGGAAAAAAGCAAGGCTATGCCATTTCATTCTTCGCTCATGAAGCTGTGCCTTTTTTCTCATGTTAATAGTTGTGATCTGTGGCATTCCATTTCCCACATTGGTAGGGAAAGATGAATTCCTTTGTGTAGAGGCCCATACAACCATATGATTAGGTTTAAGCATTTTCTTTTGTTATAAGAAACATGGCGTGCTATTTGTTAATCTGAAAGTTGAGTGGAATTATTAAGAGAGACAAAATAAATAATAATAATATATGCGATAAGATTAGTGCAGCCTATAGATGATAGGTGCTAGGTGATAAGATAAGAAAATATATACTAAAAGAGCAATGATACACTCAAAGAAAAAAGTTCAAGGAAAATCTCAAGGAAAGACACATAGTGATGGAGCCTACTATTTCACTTTTGAACAATGATATGCTCAAGGAAAAATCTCAAGGAAAAACTCAATGACACACACATAATGATGTGGCCCACCAATTTACTTTTTGTGGGGTCCATCACTTCATGTGTGTGTCATTGAGCTTTTCCTTGAGTTTCATTCTCTAAGCAAATCATTTCTTATATTAGTATACCATAAATTCAATAGTATATCCGACCTTTGGATTCTTCTAAACTACTAAATCACTGCTCCATGGGATTCATCTTCGTTTGTGTAAATAGAACTCAAATTAAGCTGGATTAAGTGGCACTAATGACTTCATTACTGTTAACCATTTGAAATTAACTGCTAAACAAAAATGATCAAAATCGCTCTCCGAAGTTACCCAGTCGTTGTGGTCGTAGAGGAAGATCGTGAGCATTATCGTCATTTGACTGATGCGACGGAATCTTCTGACGGTTATGCCCCTACCAGCCACCTGTAGAAGTCGTAGTATCCGCCTTCCTCCGCCTCCCGCCGTGCGCTCCCTTCCAGATCGCGCGACCACCGTCCTCCCTCGCCGCCGTCGTAGCGGTGGCTCCACCGCCCGGAGAACTGCAGCGACGATAAGGTGGACGAAGCCGAGGAGGCTAATCGGTCCACGTGATCCCTCAGCCACCCTCTCCCTCCTCCCCCTGCCGCCTCCGCCACCTCCGCGACCGGCTGCGGGGGCTCCGACTCGGCCGAAGCTTCCCGCTTCTCTTCCTTCCCCGTACGTCTCGGAAGCCACGCCACCACTGCTTCCACTTCCTCGTCCACAATGTACTCGAGCGACGACCCTAACGAGAACGTCCGCAGGTGCCGCGGATGGTTCCCGGCGGTCAGATCCGTCTCCGACGTCGTCCCCCTCCGACTGACGCTTCCGATTTCAACCCGGAAGCTTCCTGTCGTTGAGGGATCTTGGGGCGGCGGCTGCGGCGGCGACGACGGAAGGGGTGCGGCCGGGAGGGCAATAGAGGCGCGGCAGAGCGGGCAAGATGGGGCGGATCGGAGCCAGGGATCAACGCATTGGGAATGGAATGCGTGGCGGCAGGCAGGGAGGAGGCGGAGCTCGTCGTGCGGGCGGAAGGGGCAGAGGCAGACGGCGCAATCCGGGGAGGATTTGGGTAGGACGGAGAGGGAGGACGCGAGGGAGAACAGCGGAAGCGAATCGACCAGAGCCGCCTTGTCTTTGTCGGAGAAACCTGAGTCAGCGGCGGAGGAATGGGAGTCAGATCGCCTCGGGAGTGGCAGAGGCCGTGGCGGCGGCGGAGGAGGGGGTGCTGCGGCGACGGAAGAGCTGCTGAGGCGGGAGGAGAGGAGGCGGAGGAGGAGGTGGATGAAGGCGGAGGCGATGAAGACGAAGGCGATAATGGCGGAGATGATCAAGAGACTGGGGTTGAGGGATAAAGAGGCGGAGCTGCTGGTGTCTTCGGTAAAGGCTTCCTCTGCCGGAGGAAGGTGTTTGAGGGGACGCTGTGAAGGCGGAGCAGACGGCGGCAGGCGTGCCATCGAGGAGGGAGAAGCCATAGCAAAATCGGTCGCTTAATTTGGTTTGCTTCACTCCTCTCCGCATTATATAATATATTTCGGATAATTCGAAAAATAAAAAATACTCTAAAAATCATAAATATTAAAATACCCTTCTTCACTTATTATATGCCATAGTTTTAGTTTAAAATATAAAATCTTTTTGAATTAATTTATTGTTACATTAATTATGAGGCATCAATTTTGGAGTGACCGTCAAGTAAAGAACTATATAAAAAGTCAAATAGCGCAGTGTTTTGCTAGAAGTATCTTCTAGGTATTATTTTGAGCAAACAATAGATTCTTTAACTAAATTTTGTACTCTGTTTGCCCCATAGCATTGGACTAGAATGAAGAGGAAATATAAAAATCATAGGGTAAATTAAAAGGGTTGTAAATTTGAAAAAATATATATATATCCATTAAATATTTTATCTTAAGAATAGATTATTTTTAACACTATGATAGTAATTACAAATAGTTGGTAGAATGTGTAAATATTATAACATTATTCCTTATTTTTGATAATATTATATCAGCTACGACTAACCGTTGTAATGTATAATAGCTAATACAATACCGGTGGAATATTATAGTAACTACTATAACTGTGTAACAACTACTTATGTATTAAATAGTTGATGCAATTATTTTAAAATAATTTTGATTAATTTAAATTGATTTTGACAAAGTTTAAATAATTTTTATAAGTTAATAAAAAATATTTTAATATAATAATATTTAATATTTAAAATTTAAG
>JBBPFQ010000118.1:3559567-3574331 GCA_037974815.1 Kaempferia elegans | reverse complement strand
CTCCGGACCTGGTGAAGAAGACAATGGCGAGTTCAAAAATGGGAACGAGAGTTGATCACGGCAAGGAAGATGTGTTTATTTGGGCGGCGGAGGTCGAGGCTGGCCGCAGGAGGAGCTCGGAGCGACAAAGGCTGTCCGAAGGAGGAGGAGGCCGCAGGAGGAGCTCGGAGCTTGGGCGGCGGAGGTCGGCGCGTGAGGCCGCCGGCGGTGGAGGCGCGTCGCGAGCAGGGAGTAGGGAGTAGTCGCGTCGGGGAGTAGAGCTGATGCGTCGCGAGAGAGGGAGAGAGCAGATTGCACCGGCGGTGGAGTCGCGTCGCGAGCGGCGCGAGCAATCGCGAGAGGAAGGTTAGGGTTTCGCTGTCGCGAGAGAGGGGGAGAGGATCCGAACTGCGATACAGACTCTACCCGATCCGATCCGTATAAATATGAAAGGGCGTGACATTTTTGCATAGCCACGTCGATATTCTATTATAGCCGTTCGATGGAAGTGTGGATTCTCGTGTTCGTTCGATGTTGCGAAGGCCGTTAATAGAGTGGCCGCCTCGCTTTCTGCATGGGGAAAGATAACGGCACGGTATATTCAGTGTCGGAACTCATAACGGTTTCAATTCGATGTCGCCGGCGAAGCCGATGCCTTCCTTATCGCCGATCAACTGCGTCCTGGTTCCCTTCCTCCACTTCTTCCTCGTCGCCGCCTGCGTCGCCCTCCCTCGCGAGTCAGTCTCCTCTGCAGCATATTACAATCCTTCGTTTATCGTTGTCCTCATCCGTTTCTAGGTCATTGCAGCGCCGATCTAAAGACGCTTAAAGTTGGCGAAGAACTCAAAGCAGAAACCTTGCCGCTCCGCTCCGGTCGACGCACTTATGAGCTTCGTGGCCTGAGGAGATCTTCGTCGTATGAAGTCAAGATATCGTACCCCGCGTCTGTTTGTTCTATTTCCCTAATGATCCATCGATTTCCCTTTTCTTTATCTAAATTAATTTCATGGTTTGAATCTCATTTGGAACTTTTCAATAGATACCCGCAAAATTTTCCATTCAGTTACAGAGGCCTGGGCTAGAACTTCGCTCCACAAAGAATCGAAGATTGCTGGATACAGAGAAACTCATTTTCAAGGCTGATAAAGAGGAATCTGTAATTAGTCATACTTTTTGTATCAACTTTTTAATTTTAATTTTTATTTTTGAAAAAAAAAGGTGAAATGAGATGATTTGGTTATGCAGGTTTTTGTAAGTTTAACCGTTGAAAATGGAGGTGTAATTGCCCAAAAAGGTGTTCCCGATCGAGAACTGGTCGTCTATAACATAGGTATGAATTCAACAGTTTTGTTCTATGTTAGTCTATAAAAGTTCCTACTGCTATGCATTATTCAAGTTTAATTGTTGAAACAATGCCATCGAGTTTCTGAAATTTTGGCCTTATGAATATTATCCTATTTGATCATATTTCAGTTTAAATTTGTTTTGATTGTTTTAAGTTTCTTACATTGATTTTCACAGCATATGTATGCCTCAAGTTATTCCCTTTATTTATTTATTCATTTTATGTTTTGTGGTCAATGTGCATGTAAAATTCAAATGTGTACTCTAGACAGTTCTAGCATCACTGTTATGGTTAAACTCTATTCTGGCAGTTTGCCCTTCCTGCTTCGATAGAGAATTACCTCCACTAAATAGTTTTCAAGCCTTTATCTCATAGTATGGACTTGTTCAATCATCCCTTTGATATTTTTTTAACCAAAATTGTAATATTCCTCCATTGATCAAGGATTTCAGTCTCTTAGAAGTATAATGAGCTTCCAATGTCAAGGGTTTCAACTCATTCACGTGAATGATTTGAACTCATTTTGGTCCTACCAATTAATTGCAGAACTCGTAGTTTGGACCTTCTAATTCATATGTGATATAAATGGGGGGTTTCTCAGTACAAACAAAGAAAAGGGAAGTGACTTGGACAAAATGAAATGAAGTGACTTAGACAAATCTTTTTCTTGTTAATCTCAGACCAATCAATCAAATATTGTTTGATATTCAACAGATAAAGCATTCTCTTGTAGGCATTTTAACTATTTCATTATGTTTATTTTGTTACGAAGTTCACAACATTTAGTAAAATCAATATTAGCAATAGCATGGCTGTCAAACTTGCCTCACCAGTTAGATTAGGATTGGCAATTCCAAGTTCAATTTGGGTTGGTATCTTGGGTGTATGTTTGAGCCCTAAGAAGCTACAGATACAACTAAAATTCACAAAGATCTCATTAAAAATGAATGAAATTGAATGAGAACTGGAGTGATGTTCAAAATTAATTGATTTTTTGCTAACCCAACAATTCCAACTTGGGAAAATATCTGAAGCATGGCGATGACAGATATAGCAAGAAAAAGTTAAATTTTTGCACAATCTAGATCTAGAATTTTTCACGGCCCAAGTTAACTCTTTCGTTTAGTAGAGGTGAGCTCATAATCTCAATTAAGATAAGTATGCCCATGAAATACCGAAGTATAACAAGCAATAAGGTAAGACTCAGCAAGTCAAGCTTCATAATATCTTTAAAGACAAGCTCCAAAATCCAGAATTGGATACATCTAAGAGCATCTACTAACTCATCATAGCATCCACCAAAGAGAATTTGCAGGAAATGAGGTAATGTCAGCTAGGAAAAACTGAGTGAGAATGTAACAATATTTAAGTAAACACTGAGGAGGATTTCACTCGAAATATAATCATAACTATCACTGTAAGTTTATCATTATATATATATATATATATTAAAAAAAAAATCCCACTTATCTTCAAGTAAGATTACCTGTTTTTGTTTCATATATAAACTCAGAGTGGGACCTTTGGATTTCCTTTGCTCTCTAACGTTGTAGGTTGGTACACCAAGTGAGGTCAGACGCAAGTATGAATGCCTCACCAACAATCTGAATATGCACATTCATTTGCAACCAATTGAATGTGCTGCCAACATAATGCTCGCAAATCTGCCAACGAGCCAACTAGAGGTTTCTATGATGTTATATACAGCATAGTTATACTTCTCTTCACTTTATTTATTATCATGACTCAATTTTAAATATTTTCACGTTATGACAACAGTTTAACTCATACAACAAGTTAACTATCTAACAACAAAATGTAAACTTGCTCAAAACTCATTATCACATAGATGCACTAACACAATTGCACTTGATATATTCTATAAGCATCCAAAATTTCACATAGACACAATAAACTAATAAAGTACCTATCTATTCTATTCAATTTAATGAGCATGCACAACTTCATATTTTTGTTACAACTATCACTAGTAAACAATAAATATACACAAAGAAGAATAAGCATGGAGGCCAATAAATTTTTAGGATCAATAACAAGTATATAATTGAATAAATACAACACAAGGTTACTTCCTCATTAATTATAGTTTTCCACCCAGACGCCCTTAACCCCCCCTTATAATCTCACATCATTAAAAGTGACTATAATGGCGAGTAAGACTAAAAGGACTGTAAAAGTGAAACCTCTCTTCATGGGGGTGAAACTTATAATCTCCCTACTTAACTCATTCCCACTCCTTGTAGCAGAGAAACACCATGAAGAGGAATTAATCTGGAGAAGTGGAAGACAATGTGTTTTTTTTTTGTTCTGATGATTCCTTATTCTCTTACAAATTAGGTATTAAAGAGGGGAAATATGTAGCGAGCCAACATGATACTTACAACCATGCTGACAAGTTTTTCACCATTTTTTGTCAGTATACTGAATGTGACTGCCTTATATTATAGCGAATTTGAAATTGTAAGGAAGAGGAAAGTTGAAGGATGCTTACTATCGTAGGGAGATAATTGAAGATCTCATCAGATCTCACAGGGTGCAGAAATTAAAGGTGGCGAAGGGTGGAGGCTTAGGTCTGCAGAGAATTCCAAGGTAAGAGGGGTCCTTGCAAGCACCAAGGGGAGGAGAATAGTTAGGAATTGGGTTAAAAGTGGATTGAGTGGGTTCAGTTCCAGGTAGCGATTTAATAAGTATAGAACTTAACAAAACAAGATTTCATCTAGAAAAGAGAAAGTGAAGATCTTGGTCTTAGGAGAAGTGAGGCTCTACTTCCAGTAGCAATAGGCCCTACTATGTCCGCATAAGATTGTTGTGCTGAAAGGAGTGCTTAGAAAGGTTGTGGACTTCTTAAGCCTTCAGCAGTTTTATGTGGTTCTGTTCAGGATTATCCCACCCTTTAGCAACAACCTCCTTTGACTCCACCAGGACTTCATGGCTGAAGTTGGGTTAATGCTGTTATTTTGCTGATAATGTAATAATACTTAAACTTATAGTTATATTTATTTTTTAGAATGTAAAATAAGGTTAATTCTCTAAGCTAATAATTATAGATTAGAAATATCAGGTAGTAGGTAATATGTGTAATGATGAGGTTATTATAAAGGTAAATTTGAATGGCTGATGTAATGAGTAATTGAGCATTATTATTTGGTATAATAAATAGTAGGTAATGCCATATTGACAATCTTTTTGTTACCTATCGTCCTTGACAAATATGCTAACCTAGAGTCATGATACAAAAACACCATAATAAAGTGAGATTATATTGTGGCCCACCAAACTAGTACTGTGATTGACAACCATGAGCAGTAGAGAGGGTTTGTCCTCCATTGTGCTTTGCTTATTTAGTCTATTATGTTAATATGGATCTGTAATTGGAGATATATCAAACTCTTACCTTGGCTTAATGACCAGTGCAGTAATACAAATATTTATTTTATGGTAAGATATAGATTTGGGTTAAATTTATATGGTGCCGGCCTAATGAAAGGGGAAAAAACAAAATGAGTCAAGGGAATATGCAAATAGTAAAGAATAGTGGTAAAACTCATATGGTGCCACCCTAATGAAGGGGAAAAAAGAATGAAATAATTCAAGGGAATATGCAAATAGTAACCAAGTGGCATAAGTGGATTATCATAACTTATAGTTGCCGCTTGAGTCATCCAAACTCCAATGTAAACAAAAAAAAAATGCATGAAAAAATCAAAATGGAGCTAGGGATCACATTCTATATATCCTCTTCCGCATACTGCTTATCGTCGTGCATATTCTTTGGTAATAGATGATACAATATCTAATCTTCTTCTTCAGGATTGTTGGGTTCGGTGCCTAATATGGAACAGCAATTTACTATTCCACACAATCTAATTCCAATCATGCTAATTGGTAAATAATAGCATTAACTTGAGATTACATAATTTAGATGTGGTAGCTTGATTGTTGTGGACTAGTATACCCTGTATGGGATGGAGAGGCATTCCGTTTATTTTGATTTTCAACGCTTTGTTTTTCTTGTGAAAAGCCATTTTGATTCCAGCAGCATCACAAGACCATTCCAGTACATTTATTTCATCTAACTTATAAACACAGTTGAATTCTTCTATGAACAGTTTGTCTCTGGAACTCGTTACATTCTGTCTAGATTGATATTGATGGCTAGAAAATCAATTATACTTGTGCTTGATTTTTGCCCATAGATCCTCAATGCAGTATTTCTAACTTTAATTTAGCCCCAGCTTTGCAAAAATGTGACTCCTACATTGTTGTCCTTAAATCTTGTTAAGGTTTCCCTGTCTTTCCAGTTTGTGACGAGTTGATGTTAGGGATTCCACACAATGCTTGGCCAGTCGGGATCGCAGCTCTTCTCTGTTTGCTGCTTGGTGTGGTGTTATCCAAATTTCTTCCAGTGCTGATAAGCAAAGGCTTAGAAACAGAAGATGCAGTAGCGGTGACTAAGGATTCATGACTTAATAATCGAACACAGAGAACCTCTCCAATTGAAGCCAAAGGAACCGAGAATATTCAAATAAAACCAAACTCAATTGAGCAAGACCTTCATCATATGAGCTCCTCACCATCCAGAGAACCTCATCTTCGCCGTTACAACTCATCTCTTTGTTAAAATCAAACATTGTATCTAAAATTTTTATTTTCTGTGGGATGCTAGTGCATCATATTCTTTTCCCCTTGTGTTATTTTTCAAATAGTTCGTTCCTCTTACATTCCAATAGGCATAGTTTTGTAAGAATTTATCATTTCTCTAGAATTTATTAAATTTTAGTATGAAGCATTTTTTTTTATAAATGGGCTATTCTTTTGGTTAAATAGATCCTATTTTCATGTCTCTGTTATATATAATGTCCATGCGTTAATAAATACATAAACTATGAGTTATCGAATTCCAACCAGTGTTAGAATGATCTCCATCTCATCCAGAAATATTATAGCACTTGGTCTTTCATGCACTGTGTCACCTGACCTCTAAAATGCAATTCCAGGGAAATGAACTATAATTGACATGATCCATGGCTATCAATCAAAATATCATATAAAAAAATTATAAACGACGGTTTAGGTGGTATCCTAGATTGATCAAGATATTAAGTAGTAAAAGACGATTCATTCGCTCTCAGCGTCCCCGCCAATCTATCCCTAAGCCAATACAGTGTAAATGGCCAAGGTATAACGAAGGACATCTTGAACGCGTTGAATTTTGACCCCGTAATCTCATATGACAATCTCTCATTCCTTCACCACCGCACCGCCCTGAGGGGATGATACAACCAACCAAAAAGAGACAAACCCAAAAGGAAAAATAAAAAAGCCAGCATGCAAAAATATAGATGACAATCGTGACACAAAATTAGGACAACAGAGATCCTTATTCCCAACATCATCTAAACTAGCTTAGCATTGATTAAAAAAAAAGTAACAAGAATAATCATTTTGATCAATCCACATTTAGAAACAAACTAATCGGATAACTGGTTTTAGTATTCCTGCATACAAAGTCTTATTGCAAAGTCATAGAATATTTAATTTTGAAGAAAAAATTACAATAAGGAATCCTTATTGTTTCCTCTAAATTCCAATGGCTCGGTCATATGCCAAATTTATGTCAGCATTGTACAATAACTAGGAAATGCTCCTAATGAAAATAACAAAAACATGGGACCAGGAACCCCATTACAACTACTCAACTGTTAACAATACAACATTTCGATGGTGCCAAGCTCAGCAACAATTCAGACACTTATCATCGCTGGTTATCAAACATATCCAGGTGGTGGTGGTCTCATTGGTGGCAGCAACCTCCACTTTGAGTTTTGAGTGTAAATTATCCACCATATCCAGGTGGTGGTGGTGGTGGTGGTGGTGGCAGTGACCTCCAATTTGAACCTCTATCCAGTGCAGCATACCTATTATTGGCTTGCTGGTGTTGGCCATATGATCTCCCTCCGTGGTATTGAGTTGGTGCTGGTGCCCTATCAGTGCCATAATGTCGATCCCGCTGCTGGCCTCCATTGTCATAGTAACCTCTGTAGTTAGCATTGTATGATGATTGTGATTGTGAATAAGCTGCATGTGTTACTGGTGGAAGAGATGAAATGTCATTAACAGAAGGATATGGATATCCTGGACTCTGTGGGTAGTATGCTGGCACGTTGCTGCGAGCATCAACATGGCTGCTTCCATTATAGGGGTAATGTGATCTATTGTAATGATCTCTTTCATAATGAGATGGAGGTGGCCTGTCATAGTAATGTGACGACCTAGAAGAAGCATGCCAGTGGCCAGGACCATCATTTCTGTGACCATAATACTGTGAATGGCCAATCCGGTGGTCTTCCCTTGATGCTGTTCTCGGATCCACATCATATCTGTTGTTTGAATATTGTGTACTCACTGCACCGGCATTGTATGGAAACGGTGCAGGCCTAGAAGTTGAATGATGGTTGTCTCGACTTATCTGTAAGCTGTTAACAACAAGCCGATGTGCAGCATCTCCAAGTTGTTTTCCAGAAATTGATTCAGCGGGATTATGCCTGAGAAAGTACACGCACGAGACATAAAAAATTCAGCAAACATCATGTAAAGAAAAACAGACTAAAAAAGTGGATGTCATTAGGTTGGCTTCATTCTTTGTTAAGAGCAAAATATAATTAATAAAAAACAAAAAAAAAAACGATCAGATGATAACTAGTGCAACCTTCCACTTTCATATGGCCTCCTGCCAGCATCATCATATGGCCGCCTGCCATTTTCATATTGCCTCCTGCCAGTGTCTTCATGCCACAAAACTGGCGGTGGCTTTAAATCGCTAGAAGTTACCATCTACAGCAAGGAGACCATATTAAAAGAAATAGAAAATACTAGAGAATTTATGGGAATTCAAAAACTTTGATCAAAATAAAAGAAAAGCTTCAGAGTCTATAAAATTATAATTACAATCATCAGTTAATTATATAAACAAAGAATGCAGACATAATGTGTTATGACTATTACCCAATTAAACTCAAAAATATTGTTCATCTTTAAAAAAGTGCAATTACTCTGGCCAAAATGTGATGGAGACTAAATTAGTTTATGCAATTATACCATATTTAAAGTGTGGTTTTGAGCAATTTCAGGCAACTTGCGATGGACCTCTGATTGAAACTAGGCAGTTTTTTTTTATTGTCATGTGATTTCCACTGCTCTTCGTTTCTTCTTCGTCCAATGTAATCTTGTGTTATTTTTTTTTTCCCAATGTCTATCTACTCTTCTGCTGCACCTTCTGACTGACTTGATTTACCAAGTACAACATCCCGTGCTTGGGTGCATATGTGACATGAATTGGAGTTGCTGCTTTTGTCATTTCCACCTCTACCAAAACACAGCAAGAATTTGTGTGACCTCATTCCACAACAGCAAGATGGTGCTCATGCTCCAATTGCCACAGACAGGAAACTTTTATTCCTTTAAAAATTCCTTCAAATTTTAAAATCAACAAAAACAATCCTAAATTTTAAAGAGATGAAAATGATTTTACATAACCGGCAAATTATTATGTTAGATAAAGTAAAATAAGAATAATGCCTATTGGGCAATCTATATAATTTTAAGTAGGGAATTTTTATTTTACAAGAGAATTTAACTTAGTCTCTCAAAGTCTTGATTTCTAATATCTCTGGCAAAGTTAGAGAATTATATTTTACCCTTACCATTTGCAAAAACCATACCAATGATACACTGAAGGCCACACTTACCATCTGTCGAAGTTAATTTCGTCTCCATATGATACACTCACAACACCATCGATCCATGTGATCATCTCTCTCACACCCTAACGCATTGGCTGCCCCCTTCGCTCTCCAATGATTTAACCTTCACTGATGGCCACCCTTGCCTTGGCCTCTTTTTATTCCTGACACTGATTAACGTAGATAAACAACCCGTCTCTGCCTTGATGACTGAGATCCACTCACCAACAAAAAATTTCCTTCTCTCACTCTCCATGCGTCTTTTTCATATATACATACATATTCATGCCATAGATGCAATCTACCATCTATAGTTGTTTTAAATGGTGACCATCAGAGTTAAATCTTTGTTACAGAGTAGAGACAATTGATGAAAAAAATATTAGAAGTATCAGTAAAGGCCATGTATTTCTACAAGTGTCAATATGAACATTTTGGCATATGAAATGATTAAAATGAATGTTTGAAGTGCTATGTTATTATCAAAAAGAACAAGATACCTACATTTCATTAACAATTGGGTATAAGCCCACACAGATCATTTTCAAGTATAAAGAAAAACAGCATAGTTTGATTAAACAAGATGAATCAATTAGAAGCAGTGGAGTAAAAAAAGCTTGAGAGTGACTTAAGCGAGAGGACATTCCACAAAGTACTGATGTTCTTAAATTCCAACCAACTAGTCCCTATCTGTAGCCAATCAAATTCAACCCCACACATGAACAAAGGTCAACCAAGGAAATAGTTGTTGCATTGTGAGATGTTCCCACTAACTTGAAAGGAGATAAATTGTCAATCATCGTGCACGAATGAGTAGTTGGAAAAGAGATGTTTCATAAAAAATAAAGCCTGATGTCAATTAGGATAAGCCATGTAACGAATGTACTAAGTAAATCATATCACTAACAGGTAAACAGATGTATACCTTTTGGGGGAAAATAACACCTGCAGGTGGTTGAGTGATATGCTTATGTGCATCTGGAAGTTTGTAAATTGAACATCTGGAGAAAGGAACGATTACACTCATTCTTTGAAGCAAATACCAAATAGGCAGAGAATTGGCGCTTACATGACTTGATTATCCATTATATCTTCCTTTCCTTTAACTGGAGATTTGAAAATCGGAGGACATGCATCTCCACCACAGAGACATAGATACCCATTCATTCCACCACTGCATAGAGAACAAATGTCAAACAGATCAAATAGTTAAATACTCTTCTTAAGGTGATTGAATTTTTGTCAAAACAGCATGCACAAATCCCAACAATTTGGGATTAGCCAGATATATTAAATTTCACCATTGAACTATGTGTAAGCTATATTATTAGTAACATTACAATTTTAAATCACTTTTGATGATATCAAATATAGTTATTGTCTCCCATTTCTTAAAGATTTCTATGTATAAATTTTCTTCCAAACATGCACTCTGAGATTTTCCATTTATTTAACACTAAATTTTTGAAATTTCATTAAATATCTTTATCATTTGACAGATTAACCAAAAATAACTAGCCAACCATTCGATAATACTAAATAGCATTGGAACAAAAACAAATAGATACGAGCTATAACTTGCTAGCAGACTTTTTGATACAAAAACTCCAAAGAAATTTTGGCATTCCAAAATCGCTATTTAACAAGGCCACACTACCACTATTCTATAAATGAACAATAACTTAAGGATATTTGTCCAAACAAATAAAAGTAGAATATTATTTCTCAATTGTTTTCTCACTCAGCAGAGGCATACACAGATATATACCTGGCCATAGGATCAATTTTCTCTTTTACTTCAGCCTTCTCCTTGTCAGGCAAATTTGAGAATCTGCTTATCAAAGAGAAAATGTATGGGGAAAGAGTGTGGGAAACATTCACAAAAAGCATGTCCGACATAATACTGTTCCGGCGGACTTCCTCCTCCTATCAAAATATAATCACACATAGTGAACATATTTTCGAATTCAGAAAAGAACATGATTCTGATTTGCAAGCAACCACTAATACCGTTAAAGTATGTTCCACTTTTCTAATCTCTGAAAGTAAGCGAGTTTCATCGATGAATGGTAGCTTAGCAATTCCCTGAGAAAAAAAAGCAATGATACGATCAAATATTGTAATGTTGAAAAGTATAATTAATGGAATTTTCAAGATACACAGTTAAATTGTTTTTATTGTCTAACCTGCCAAGCATATCTCTTTCCATTCATATCCACTTCAAAATCTGAATAAAGATTATTAAAAAAACATGAGAAATGCAAACGGAGGATAGGCTTTATCAAGTTTCAGTTACCAGTTGGATAGAAGTCAAGAATTGGAGATGTTGGATCAGACATCAATTGTCTATAATGTAAAGGAAGTGCATGCGAACTGTAACAGTAGATAAAATATCAGCCAAAATAAGTAATAAAACGATATAAAATATAATTATTGATATTAATTGAATCACCTTGCAGCTGGAAAGACCCCCATTAATTGATTGAATGGTTTAAAAGGTGAACCGAGAGTAAAGCTTATGTTAAAGCTGCCTAAATCTTTCATATCAGAGGCAAAAGGAGCATAATGGTAAGGGTAGAACCTGGTAACAGAAGAAAATATTGTAGAATGGACGATGTGTACATACTATACATAAAACAGAAAAGATAACTATGAGATCTAATTTAAACATAAGTAATGCACTGCTGTAGGCAGTGTTGTGGATCAATCATAGAAGTAAAAGACTGCACGTGCCAACTGCTTATACTTTATTCACTAAAACTAGTTCTCCCAAAAATTATACTAAAATGAAACATTCAAACTTAAAAAAAAAAAAAAAAAAACTCAATTCCTTTTCCCCATTTTTTTACAACGAAATAAATTACAAGAATGTTAGTGTATCAGTTAACAGATGAAATAAAGGAAAACACCAGATACATGAGAAAAATCCAGCAAGTTCTTCGCATCACACTGCCTTAAAATTGGAACCAATATTCACATTGACCAGTAAGACAACACAGGCCTCTTATTCGTTCTTGTCCGATAAGGGGTGGATTATTCTCATCTGAACAGGACAGGATGCACAGTATATCAAAATAAGAACTAATGAAAGCCAAATGAGCATTCAAAAAGCTTATTTAAAGTATGGTTAATTAATAAATCTACTGCTAACTTTTAAGTTTTTAACAAATCACAAACTCTGTTCTACAAATATATAACAATTTCAATTTTGTGAAAAATCTATCATGACAAAAACTAGCTAATTAATTTTTAGAATATTATTTTACATAACATACTACGTCATTTTGCCACCTCATTAGATTTTTTAACGACCAAATGTGTCATATATTAATACTTTTATCAATTAAACATATATTAATACTTTTATCAATTAAACATTATTTAACTATAGCAAATTTTACGTTTTCTAAAAACTGTATTTGAAATTCTTAAATCACTAGATGGCATGAAATAATAATATTCATCAAGAAAAGTGTCATTTGATGTGTTATGTCAAGAATGTGCAAGATTTATCACAAATTTAATAGTATGTGATGTACTTATGATAGATTTGTTACAACCCAAAAAGTTCAGGATACATTTAATAGTCAACCCTATAGATCAAATAATATTCAATGAAGTTTATTAACCAAAAAAAAAGTAAACCATAGAATAAAGCTGTCAAATAAAACAATATTCAAAAGGAAACTAGCTCGTGGTTCACAACAGCCAGGATATAATATCAAAGGCATAGAAATAGCATCTAAATAAATAAGTTGAGATCTGGATTTCAAAGTGCATTGGTGGAAGTTAGAATCTAAATGGTTATCAGTTGAAGTTATCATGATAAAACCAAAGTTTGGAACTTTGAGTCCTGCCGAAGTTTCATTCTTTGACCAAACTAACATGATTTTGGTATCATGCCATATGGTGCTAGTGGCGAATTAGAGAAGGCAGGAGGAGTGAGATGAAGAAGAGAAGACAGCTATACCTAATAACAAGGTTTATATGGTTAAGCCCATATATTGTGGCAATCAAAATATTTGAAAACAAAATAGAGAAAAAGCAACTTGCAAATTCAAGTATATAAAATTGAAAATCTTACCATTGCCATGAGCAAACTCCTTCATAGTAATAGTGCATGACCCAGCACAGGCCTTCAGTGTACCTCAAGACCTAACAAAAACAGAAAGCAAAAAGACTACGTAGCTGACACAATTCTTACAATTCTTTGAACTTATGGTAAATTTTTAAAGTTGAATCATATTAGAAGAGTGTCTAAAAGGCACAATACCAATCCTCTAAAAGAAACTAATGGATATTTTTCAAACAAAAAGGATAAGTGGATAACAGAAGTACAGAATTCCTTCATGCCTTGCCTATGACGACACATATGATAACAATGCAGTTACAATTGATAGAACCCAAGGTGTTGATTCATTCAAAATGTGCATCTATCACAAATCAAGTCTATGGCAAACAGACTTCTTCGCACTACATGAAGATATGCATTTGCAAAATTAGTGATATCAATCATGTACCAGATATATATAAATATATAGAAATGTAATATGCCAGATATATGTAAATATATATAATTATATATATTTATATATGTAATATCTAGAAGAAAATTTTATAGGGATTAAAACTATTAAGATTTAATCTCATTGAATTTATTGAGGAAAATAATAATAATATAATTAACAATAAAAAAAAGAATAAATATAAAAAGAGTATATTTGATGTATTAAAATTTTACTAGATTTTTCATAATTTTAAAATATTTTATGGGGATAAATCGGTTAGACTTTAGAAAAGTTTGTTCAAGCTACCCAATTTAAATGACGAGTTGATTAAATGAATTAATCTAAGGTTTCAATTACAATTCCTAAGTTTTCTTTAGCACCATCTCCCGCTTCACGCACAGGGGTTACCCCCTGCAGCCGTCACCGCGTCGGCTGCTCGCGTGCCCCACCATCGGCGTCACTCTTCCCTGCCAGCGTACCTCACCACCGTCGACACCTGGCCGCACCATTGTCCCCTCCTTATGAGTCATGCCCTACTTTCTCTTCTTTGCATTTCACAACATGTCGAGCCTAAGGAAACACGGCCAAACTTCCACCTAGCGTCGTGTCTTGGCCGACACCATCATCACCGGAAGTCAGCCACTGTCTTGCCCGTAGTAGCTTTTGTGCGCTTGATCGCCGACGCAGCTCTCTGCCATCATGAACAATAGTGATGCACCAACCTGTTGTCCGATCGCCACATCGGCCACTGCCCCCACTAGCGACGTCGACAAGCCCCGCCAGTACCTCAAGCAGTTTGTTCTCGCGTGCTTGCGTCACAGTGCCCCTCACTGTCCCACCACTGTGACTTGCTACGAAAGGTAAGGGCAATCATTCATTGTTAAATTACCATTTGGGCGATAAATGAACAGACCTTTGTTAAATTACCATTTGGGCGATAAATGAACAGACCATTTAAAGTACCATTGTTAAATTACCTTTATATCCTATACTTGTAGGATTTGAGTTCGAACTAGATCTTTGACTTGAAAACGGTTAGAACAATCTACAATGAGGTCGATAGATCTCTCTTTGACCTCTTTTAGACCTTTGTCCTTAGTGCATGATTTATTTTATTGATTTGGCAGTACTTATTTGCTGACCTTGACTCTACTCTAGATCGGTTGAGT
>JBBPFQ010000118.1:3530277-3543955 GCA_037974815.1 Kaempferia elegans | reverse complement strand
TATTTCATATAAAGTACTATTATAAACCACATATTAATCTTATTAATTTTTTTTCTTAAATTTTTCTCTCTATTAGGTTCTAATAGCAAAGGTAACATAAATTTTTTTTACTTTCCTCTTTCCAGCCGAAAGCGAAGGTAACCCTAATATCATATTATCATAGATAATCAAAATCGTTTACCTAAATTTGACATTGGTAGACTTGTTAAGAATAAATAATATAGTAAAAGAAAACTATTATTTAGTTATTAAATAATTAACTAACATATGTAATTATTTATGAATAAATAATTATAAATTAATAAATAAATGAATAAATATCTCTCTTACTCTTCTTTGAATTATTAAAAATAACAATATAATAAAAAATATTGATTAGTAATTAACTAATACATAAAAACTTGTAAATTAGTTGGTTAGGATATTATGTTATAATTTAGAAGACATAGATTCGAGTCCTAGTACTAACAAATTTCATTTAATATTTATACATCTATAAAAAAAAATCATAAACTGGGTCAACATGTACTTGGTTGTTCGCAGTGATTTTCAAAACATTGGTAAAAGTGTAAAGATGGTTGAATTAATGACATAACTAGGAGCTTAAAAATATAAATTAAAAAAAAAAAAAAGTTGCATACTCGTCGGCGGATGATTTTTTTTTTTTTTAAATTGTAAGTATAATGAGATTACAGGTAGAGTATGGATATCCAATTTTCTGATAGGTATGGAGATGAATATGAATGTTAAATATCCTATATATGAGTATTAACTTAGGTATGAATATGGCCATAGATACAGAAAAATAAAATAAAAATCTGATCTAAATTGTTGCCATCCCTAAACGCCGGCAACTAAGTTAATACAGTAGTCCTTACGCGATTGACAAGCCTTTTGCCCCTTGGATTAAGTATATCTTGTTGGTACGGTGGTCCTCTCGATCCTTACTGCAGTTATGGCTAGCCATTAGCTTAATTAGTATACATTCAGGAGGACCACGCCATGCATGCACACTCGATCTGTGTCTTGACTCGATGCACGGAAACTATAAACCATGTGCGAGAGATCATTCAATAAAACCCTGATCATCCTTTTCTCCTCTAGGGCATGCATGCGATGGCTGATGGTACGTACTACTGCAGTGACAGCAGAGCGACGAGATGATGATTGGGTGGTTAACAGCCACATGCATTAAGGTTAACGTACGATCTCGAGTGTCCATGCATGCATGCATGGGGGACCTTAAGGAGACCCTTAAATGCAAAGCAAAAGACGCATGCATCCATGCACTAACGTTAAGGACTGTGAGTTAGTGATGAGTGTTCAAATTAATTAAATTGGTAGCGTGAAGTCAGAAATTGTAATTTGATATTCAACCTTAATATAGTACAAGTAAGTACATCTAACTGTTATTCTATAAAATTCATCTTTAAAATTTAATATAGGAAAGTAAAATTCATGGGAGCACACCTAGAGCTTTATAATATATAAGAAAATATTGATCTGAATAGATTTTAGCACACACTTTGTAAAACTAAAGTAAATTGGGCCCATAAAAAGGCCCGTAAGGCTTGCACAACGATCAATAGCACAAAACGAAAAAGAAAAAACCAAATAAGAATAATAATAAAAGAAAATTGAAGAGAATGGAAGTTTTGAAGGAAGAGTGAGTAATTAGTCAAATTTCCCATTGTTTTCCTAACTCAAACTAACAATAATATTAATGTCAACTCTCGTTTGCGTCATTAGAAAAGAACAATCAATATTTCTGGTTAACTTTACCATTTTATTGTATTTTAAAAATAAATGTTCCTCTTCTTATATTACCATTTCCATTTCCCTTTGAGTACGAACTTAAAACTAATCTCTTTTATTAAAAAAAAACTAATTACCTTTTTCAAAATTATTTCATTATTTTTTTTCACTTGATGAAATTTATAAGTCGTGTTGGATACAATTTATTAATTATGCGTTATGTTAAAAAGTCAAACAAGTTGTTCACCAACAATTTGTTGATAAAATAAGGCAAGGAATACTTTCATCCTGTTAAGAGGAGCATTTTAACAATAGTAAACTTATAAGGGGGCGTTTTGTAAGCATGCGGCCAACGATCTAGTCAGCAGCGAAATATTAAATTAACAAATAGGCAAACGACACGAGTTCCACACGAGTAATTATGCGCCACCAATGGCGACTTTGATTTATGAGTTTCCCTCTTTTCCGCGTTCATAAACGCATAAAATGGGACGAATAATTAGACAATTAATCATGATACTGTTGTTAATTGTTGGTTAATCTCGGTATTAATTACCACGTGCACCGCTCATGCGCTCGTCAGCAGGTAAGCCAGGTGCATGCATCTAAAGACGACCGCCACGTGCCATCCGTTCTCAGTGTCTGTCATCGTCTCCATCGAGCTCACAATTAAAGACCAAATTGCCAAAGAACCCATCTTATTTTAGTTTATTGCTGTTCTTTCTTCGTCCTCCTCTTGAATAATTAGAAGGTATAAGATTTTATCTGCGAATAAATGTAAAGAGGAGGTCTTTTGAGAATTTTGCCCAAATTATAAACCGGACGTGGTTTGAACCAGATTAGACCCGGTTCACGCAGGGTCAAAATCGTCGACTTGGTCAAATTGTTACGCATCTCTTTGCCCGTCGGCTTTTTCCACAGCGACGAGGCAAATAAGAAGCTCCCGTGCGCCTCGCTGCTCGCTCAGATCTTCTCGCTTGGGTCGACGGCAGTGACTCTCGCCACCCTCCCCCGCTCGTTGGTTCTCTCCGGCGTTCTCCGCTCGCTACGGGTCGAGCTGGTGTTTTCTGATTCGTCGACGCTTCTCTCCCCTCAACGCTTTTGGAGCTAGCGATTAACGGGAGTGAGAAGGTAGTGCGTGGGGGCGGACGCCTGTCGGAGGGAGGAGATATCTTGAGTAGTTGATTCAAAGAATTTTCAGCGGGGTGTTTTGACTTCCGAGGTGACCTCCGCTTCTGGGATTCAAAGGTGTTTTTTTTCCCGTTTACCATAAATAATTTTTGCTCACTTTATTGGTGCACGATTTTTATCTATTAACTGAGTTGTGCTGTTGTATGGAGCGGATAGTGCACTCAATGGATCTGAAATTTATTTGTTTATACTGAAGTTATTACATTGATGAAGTCTGGTGTGAAAATTTTGGGATTAGATTATCATGGTGGGTTTTGATCTTTATTCTTATGTTAGGTTTATATAATGAGACGGCATGAATCCTTGAGTCCAAACAGTGAGAAATGATATGGATAGTATGAACATTTCCAGCGGATGCTTAAAAAGACAAGGTGTCTAATGGCTTAAATCTGAAGGGACTTCTTTCTCATTTGGATATAGTTGTTAAACGAATTTAGAAGTGGATGTAGATAGTTCTTTGTACAACCTAGGAAGATTTGATGTTCTTTATGTTGGGATCACAATTGCCTTAGATGCCACTGGAGGGACAGAGATGACTCTAAAAATGCCTGCTAGATTCCACTTTTCAAACCACATACTTGTGGATCCAAATTTAATATCCCAAGGATTTTTTCCATCATACACCCCTATCATGACATTTTTATCTCCTTGGTAAAAAAAAAAAATACAAACCATTAATCTGTTGGATGAAGTTGGAGGCTACTCTAACACTGCATATTAGATTTTGCTGCCTTAAAGCAGACATTCCCAAGAAGGGGAGCCTTGGCACAACGGTAAAGATGCTGCCGTGTGACTTAAAGGTCACGAGTTTGAGTCTTGGAAATAACCTCTTGCAAAGCAGGGTAAGACTGCGTATAATAGATCCTCAAGACCCGCATTGGCGGGAGCTTTATGCACCAGACTTTTTTTTTTTTAAGTAGACATTCACATGTCCAACTTCAATGCTTCTAGAATGTAGAATAACTTCCACTACAAGCTCATATGATAAAATCTTCAGCTCTCGTGGGAGAATAATCACAAGGGCACATAGTTAATGGGTTTCATCATTTATCTTAGAGAATACCTAAGTGAATATAATATTTGAGAAAAAGAACAATAAAAAAATCAGAGAAAGCATTGTCCACATTTTGTACAAGAGACCTTTGAATCCTCCCTATATTTCTTTCAACTTTTCCCTACATTCCTCTTTCAATTATGATGAACTTTCAACTCTGAGAAGTTGTAAACCTAACTTTTAACGCTCCATGGACCCAAAAAAAAAAAACAAGAAGATAATCATTTTTGATACAAGCTCCTTCGTCTTCCACAACCTTCAAATTGTCTCAGAACATCTGAGCTTCGGAACACTGAACACTTCTATCTGCAGGAAAATCAGTCTTTATTTGACACTATTGGACTGGCTGGACCTGGCACTAGGTTGTCGGTTTAATGTTGAGACAAACTGAATGCTTTGCTGTCTAGCTATTACAAGGTTTTATGCAAGCTTACCAAGTTGGTGAAGGCACCAGAAGTTGTTGCCAAAATTCAGAGTTCAAAATCCACAGGGTGAAAACCAGTCAAATGTGCAACATGTTTACTGTGTCAAGAACCCTTTTCTAGTCTGTTCTGTTATGAAACAGCACTTGGAAATCTACTGAATCATATACTTCATTTTTTTTTGGTTGAAGTCATATTTGCGCATAGTTATTCTACTTGACCTAATTGATTAAGGTACATTATCTTGAGGCGTCCAAGCAGCTTAAATTTGGTTATACTGAGAATAATTTGTCTGCCATTTTCATGACAGACCAACATATTTTCCTAAAAAGGAATCCTGATTTCCACTAAAGTTAACATTTCAACCTACATCTTGTCAATTACTATGCAAAAGAAGCTTATCACTTCATTGATATTTGGTAGCCCATTCTGTGCTAACCACCTTGTTGTGTACTTGTGTGCGCACGCATGTAGTATGTTTATATATCCCTATAAGATGCCTTCTCTTTGTTGCTTACTCCACGTCTCCACCTCTTCAGCTAAGCTACATATTGTGAACCAGGAGCCACATTCTTGAATACACTGCAGATGCTCTTTTAGGTCTCAATAATGTGATGCTTTATTCTGTTACAAGCTTTGGCTATTGGTTGGAGTATGTTCGTTATTGTTTTTAATAAATGACTAATTTCACCTATGACCTTGGTGTCTCTTAACACTTAAACTTATGCCATATTTCCCTCACTTACGTCTGCTCTTGCAGAGAACTCATGATTGATATGATGCTCTTGCAGAAAACTCTTGATTGATATGCCCCAACAATCTACATCTATAAAGAAATTTGATAGATATTCATTCAGTGATGGCCTGCTTTTCTTGCATACTCAGGACAAAAGAAATTTCACGCAAGAAACATAACCAATTCAGTGAAGGTAACATGTCCTTGATGTTGTTCTTGCATTTAACTTATTTGCTTTGATACTTACAAGTTACAATAGCTTATTCCAGCTGTCATTGAAACTTTAGCATGCTTTTTTTTTCAGACAATCATGAATTGAAAGTGTTACAATCTAAACTTTCGAGGAACTGGAAAACGTAGACAAATAGATTATTCTACCTTTCTTTTTAAGTTTTGACATGTTTTCTTTCCCCAGACATTCCTGGAATTGAAAGTGTTACTATCTACACTTACAAGGAACTGAAAAATGCGACAAACAGTTTTAGTCCAGCTAACAAAATTGGAGAAGGAGGTTTTGGTTCAGTATATAAGGTGATTTACTAATTTGTGTAGACTGTATCAAAGCTAGTAATTTTAGAAAAAAACACCTTGTGATATCAGTTCATTGATATAGGGAAGACTTAGAGATGGAAAAGATATTGCTGTAAAGGTGCTGTCCTCTGAGTCAAAGCAAGGAGCGCGAGAGTTTCTGACTGAAATTACTGTGATCTCCGGCATAATCCATGACAATCTTGTCAAGCTGTATGGCTGCTGTGTAGAGGGATCTCACAGAATTCTTGTTTACAACTATCTTGAGAACAATAGCCTCGCACAAGGCCTTCTTGGTACCTAATTTGCTTCTTAATGTCTTTTACATTAGTTTTGATGTCTCTTGACTTACTAGCAGACTAACAGCTAGACCCTCCATTTATAGCACACAATAATGTTCTAGTTACTACCTTGTTTCAGGTTCCAACCGCAATAACATTCATTTCAATTGGAGAACACGAGTCAAAATTTCTGTTGGTGTTGCTCGTGGACTTGCATTTCTTCACGAAGAAGTTCGGCCACATGTAGTTCACAGAGATATTAAAGCGAGCAACATTCTTCTCGATAAGGATCTAACACCAAAAATTTCTGATTTTGGTTTGGCAAAGCTTCTTCCAGCAAATATGACACATGTCAGTACTCGAGTGGCTGGAACAATGTGGGTGTCCTCTTGTCTGAAATTCATCTATTTGCAGAAAAATGTAAAACCAACCATGCTTGATGTTATTTATAAAATATCTGCTATTCTTGAACTCCATTTTAGAAATCTAAACTGATTTTGAGGCTGGACCTTGCAAGGCATTTAAAATTTTCTGCATAGTAAAATAAGGCCAGTGGCAGTAATCTCTTACTTTAATGTACTCACAAATCTTCATTTTCTTTGTGCAGAGGATACTTAGCACCTGAGTATGCAATTCGTGGACAAGTGACAAGGAAGTCAGATATTTATAGTTATGGTGTTCTTCTTCTGGAGATTGTTAGTGGAAGATGCAACACAAATACAAGACTGCCTTATCAAGATCAATTTCTCCTTGAAAGGGTAATTATGAAATAGATGATGACTTTTAAGTTTCACATACAGTAAATATTCCAGTAAGCAATGTTTTATTTATGAAAGATTCGTATCTGTCATGGTAATATTGTTTAGGTTGGATACTCTAGCCCGCAAATAGTTTTGAAATATGACAGAGGCATTGCACACATGAGAAACTTTATATTTTTTGTAAATTTATGTTTATGAAAGTGAAGTACTGTCATGGTGTTTGCTAATCATATTGCCAAATTGGGAATTGTGTGTTTCATAATACATGCAGTTATCTTGAAATCCTGGCATACTAAATAAGATTCTCTCGTAATAGTTTTTAGTAACGTTTTATATTCAACTTGTTGGGTACGACCAGCCAGGAAAAGGATATGTGCTTGTGTTTGCACGCCATATGAAATAATAATCGAAGATTACTGAATCTTTTATTTGGACTTGTTTGATTAAAATACTTGGACATTTATTTCCTCTCTTGACCTTATTTGGAAGTATATTTACAATACTGCCCTTTTGTAATAGCCATGGTGTCAATATCATTATTTACTGTTCAAATAACTTGGTATCAGATTGGTAGAACTAGCAGAATTAATAGAATCAAAATTGACAAGAAAAAATTCAAGTAACAAGAGAAAATTATAAAAATAATAATATTAACAGCAAATATTAATTTAATATTATGATATTATATTATTTGATTAATAAGTATACATGTAAATTAGTCAGATGTGTATATTAGTAAGAATGTATATCATATCGTATGATATTGTAAGTATACCAGTATTTTTGTTACATTATTTTTATACACTCACTAATTTGATCTGTTACATTGATTGAACAATTGATATAACTGAGTAGATATTATTTTTGGTACGAAATATATGAAAATATTATTAATAAGATTGATCAATATGGGGTATTACAAGTTAAGAAAATTTTAATTGCGTGCTACTTCTGTATAGTTAATATGATTAATTTAATAATAATTAAATTATATTTGATAAATAATCAATATATTATTATTATTATTATTATTATTATTTTTAGTATTGATTATGTAATTTTTTTTATTTCGTATATTATTATTTATGTTAATTATAATTAGATATTAATTCATAAATAATTATATAATTGTTGCAATTATTATTTTTGGTATTTGCAATATTGATATTATAATATTAAATTAGCTGATTTATCAATTAATTAGTATACTATTTATTAGATATTTTCTTGCATTATCAAATTCATCAATAATTTAAAACAAATTTCTCGTGTATTAACAATATAGCTGATAATATCATTTATTACGTATAATTAATATGTATCGTATATTAGTTAAAATAATTGATATGCATATTAATGTTTACTATATATCATCTTATTATAACACTTATTAATGCCATTTATATTAGCTATTATCTAATATTTTATATAGGGTAAAAATCAAAAGCATGATGTCCTTTTAGTTTGAATCATCACAGTGGCACCCCTTTTTTATTTATCTTCAAAAGGGTATTCCATGAAGAGTTTCTGCTAAATTCACCTTAAAGAAACCTGACCAAGCCTTTTTTTATCTAACCTGTCACTTAAACCTATATGAATCCCATCCAAATAACATTATTATTTCTATCCTTTGTCGTAGGCTAAACTACAAACATTGTTTCATTTGTCTACTAATGTTGTTTCGTCTCCCTCCTTACTTCTGATTGTGTTTCTTCTCCATTTTTATATGTTTGTTTTGGACTATCTGATATTCATGTAGAAGCAATTTTGACTTCATTCCACATAAGGTTGGGTTGTCTGGAACCAATTCTATGCGCTCTCACTCATCTTTTTTTTGACATTTTTAGATCCATGTGGTAGCTTTGTCAAAAATATCACATGAGCTTGTATGCCAAATTTCATAGATAAACCCTCCTTTGAACTTGCTTAGTTATTCTATCTCCTTTTTTTTTTTTCACAAACGAGCACACTATTGTGTTCTTTGGAACCTATTGAGTTGTTTTATACTTTTGTTTTATAATTTTAGGTAAGTTTATGTGCATGTATCACTTTAACAATTGCATAAACCCCAACTGCTCAATTAGAGACAAATCTCTACTTAGAACATATTAGTCAATATACACTTCATTTTTCAATTTGGCCAAATTTAGGTCCAACTTGTCAAAACTACTATATGGACCCAAATCACCCAAATATCACAGATCCTTTGTTATATTCCTTGGAATATATTAAGTCGTCAATACCTTTATTTTATAATTCGGGCATGTTAATGCCTATATAACAATGCTACCAAACTCGTACATAGACTCAAACTGCCCAAATTCTACAAATGAATCCTCCATTGTACTCCTTAGAACTCATTTTATGCCTTCATTTTTCAGTTTTGCCAAGTTTATGTTTGTCTATCAGTTAACAAAACTGCTATATAGACACAAACTGCCCAAATAATATAGATGAACCCTCTGATGTGTTCTAACTACTCAAAGACCACCTGGATTTACTCTCTGTTTGTTTTCTAATTTGACAAAAAATGTTATAGGGATCTAAGTTTGTCAAAATTGGAAAACAAAGACATAAGATGACTCAATGGATTGCAGGGAGCACCACAATAAAGGAGTCAAAATTGCGACATGGTCCTGATAAAACTCTGATAATACCTAATAGTATACAATGAGGCTTCGAGAAACACAACTGATAGAGAGAATATTTTTCAATTTGAGATAAGTCTAGCTTCTTGTACAATTTTAACCAATATTATATAGCATATTTAGACAAAGAAGCACAATGGACTATTCATATATGACTTTTAGTCCGTTTAGGTCTGTCTATATAGTACTTTTGGTCTTAGTTTTAGCTAAAACTACTATATAAATCTAAATTGCCTAAATGCTCAAAATTGAAAAATAAAGACATAGAATGGTTGAATAGGTTTTAAGGAGTACAAGGAGTGCTTATTTGTGAAATTTGACCGGTATAAGCACATGCACTATTTTTTGGCAAAATTGGTACATGAACCTATAGAACTTAAAAAAAATGAAAAAAATTCAAAGTGACAAGCAAAAGGGGTCTAAAACTACTATTTATTTTAGGATTTCCATTTACTTAGGTTCATCTAACACTGTAAAACTGCTACATGATCATCTAGGGTTCCAACAACGACATGGCTACACATGCTTCAAACTATATAAACTTAAAACCGAGTAAAGCATCTTAAACAATAAATCCTAAATTTCTCGAGACAAAGTAAAACCCTAAAATCAATAATATCAGAAATCATACATCTTCTAAGCATTTCATACTAACTTTGGATGGATTGTTCACGGTATAAGGTGTCTTCCTTGTGGCTTGTGCAACTTAGTTTCGTTGAGAACCTAAGACAATCTCGTCGGGTGGCAATTGAAAGGGCAAGGAGTGTGTGAGAGAAATATAAAGGGCAAAGAGAAGATAAGTACGAGCACACAGGTTAATGAATAGTTCTGGACAATGGGTTTGTTGGTTGGGCCTTTGGTCTAGTTTTTTAGGCAGGTAGGTGAGGATGTAATGGTTTATGCTGGTTTAGTGGTAAATTTGGCTGGAAAAATTGGGTGGGGTATGGGATGCCATTTTGATGATAAATCAAATTACAAAAAAAATGGGCGCTCTTTTAAATTTCGCCCTTTTATATAAGTAACTTTACATAACAAATAAACTTATATAGTACACCATACAATGAACATTATATATATCTGAAATCACAACAAAGTACTTTAAAAACCTTATTTCTATTTTCCGCTGTACTGGTTGTCATCTGTTTGACTTTCCCTGCACTTCCCATGCGCAAACACCACATTGAAAAGGAATCTCCTATGTGGTAAGTTTTGACTCTTCTGCTTTACTTCTCTTCACTCTCACATGATCTCCCTTCCTCTGCTACTCTTTGATCATTGTTCTCATTGACACACAATCATATGTTTATTTTATTTTAATTTTTGGTAATTGGTGTTTTGTCCTGTTATGCTGATTCCTCAGTCTTTCATGTCAATAATATATTTGGTTCGATCCTATTGGTCCCTTGTTAATTATCTTTAGCAGCTCCATTACATACATAAGACCTGATGAATGAATGAATATATATATATATATATATAAAGCCTCTCACAGTTCAAGTTTGAGGCAAAGAGAGGAGTTAGGCGACTGTGTCAGACATCTGACCTACTGTATTTGCAGCAGTTCAGGTGACGTCTGTAGGTTTGCAGTTTGACTTTGTCACCGAAGTGAATCACATCAAGTGGACAGTATTTTGGATTAAAGCTCAAAATTTCTCCTCATCTAATGTGAAGTCTATGTATTGTACTTGCTTTATTAGGGACTAGGGTGCCTATATTGAGTTCCGACATGACACTTGAGCTAGCTTGGCCAAATGGGAGTGCCATGCTTGGCTAATTTCAGTTAGTGCTTTAGAGTTTGTTACATATTGGGGTACCCAAATAAGTGTTATGATAATTCTGGAGAAAATCAGTTTTATCTGTTTTCTTTCTGGATGAAACCATGCAATCATGCATCACTTGGATTGGAGTAGGCAATGGGTATTGCTATGCCCATGGCATAGGAGTGGAGTTTTTTTACGGTTTGTGGATGTGGTCTGATGACCATTTCGTGGCCAAGCTCAAAAATTGGTTAAAATTGAATCCTATAGTAGGCATCTGTTATGATAAGTTTAATTCAAAATCTCTTAAGGGCAACTTCAACCTGGAAGCTTCTTGAATTATGGTTGTAAACAAGAGAACCAAACAGTCTGCTTCTTTTCCTTAACGATACAACTCCATGTCTAGTTTCAGTAGAATAACCAACCCAAATAGTTGGAGCTCAATCATTTACTTTTTGTTGTCCTTTGCAATTTCAGGAAAGAAATCTGCTGTGAAAGTGTTTTAATCTACGAATTATGAATTCTGTTGTTACTTGGAAGTGTTTTAATCTACGATTATTCTTTGTGCACAATGAAGATATTTTGCATCTTCCTTGAAAATTTTATTGTATGCAATTGTGTGTACTAAGTAAGACTCCTTAAGTGCATATTTGTCTTTATTGGATGTATTAAATAACACACCGTTATGATAAAAATAAGTTCCTCTATGCGGATGAATGACTGCCCTAAATCTGCAAATATGGTTTGCTATTGTACAGTCTCCAGATATCACGAATGGACTTCTCGTCTTGCAGACATGGGCATCATATGAATCTGGCAAGCTGGTGGATATCATAGATACTTCTTTGACAGATGGCTTAGATGTTGAGGAAGCATGTAGATTCTTGAAGGTCGGACTGCTATGCACCCAAGATGACATGAAGCTTCGGCCCTCAATGTCAGCTGTTATAAGGATGCTGACTGGTGAAAAGGATGTGAACTCTATGGAGATCACAAGGCCTGGTATTATTGATGACTTAATGGATCTTAAAATTAGAGGCAAAAACAAGGCTGATCCAGTGAATACTTCCTCCATCACATCATCTGCTCTAGACACACCCTCATCCCTAGACGATACAACGCATGCATTCATGAGCTTCACGACAATGGCTGAGCGAGATTGAAGATAACTGAAGGTTGAAATTCAAGAACTAACTCTCTAATTCTTTTTCCCAAGTTGTTTATTTCTTAATTTTGCATCTTATAGATTCCTCATTGTGGAAATATCCACTAGGATTGTAATTGAAACAGAACTCGATTGTGTATAAATTTTGAAGAATAAATATGGAATTGTTTTCTTGATTTAATCTGCAATTTCGAAGTTCTTCCTTGTTTCATTATAGTTCCTATGGATGTTGAAGTGGCTCATGAGTCAGAAAAACTATGTTTTTGGTCGATATTTGGGCCATGTTCCGAATGTTCATTTTTTTATACAGTTGGCTAATGCATGTGTATTTATTTAGAAATGATACGGAATATATGTATCTACTTAATTTTCTTCTTAATAGGTAACTGAAATTTAGATTTTCTAATGATTTTTATACAGTTTGGTTACTCTTTTCGCTAAACTTTACATCCATTTATTTTCCCACACTGCATCACTGGTGTCTAGTGGACAAGGGCAAACTTTTTGGTATGGATCCCCGGTTCAGCTCTCTTTCTGCTACTATTAGGGTCAACGGTGCATATTAGTTGTCCTAATACTGCCATTTATAATTACCCCCGTCATCTTTTCGACTTTAAACAAACACACTAAATTAAAATATAAATAACTCAATAGAAAGTATGAAACAACCGATTTATTTGATTACAAGTGAAAAGGTTATTAATCTAAGAAAGATGTAGCTCAACTAGACCAATATCTAATGAAACGTAGGAGGTAGAAAAACTTCGTACACAGAAATGAAGCTCGGAAAACTCTACAACTCAAAAGAAAAGATGTTGTACAAGTGTGTTGTATTGAAAATAGCTGAACTAGAGCTCTATTTATAGTCTCTAGTCGAATTGCTGACGTGGCAATTTCGGACGCTCGGACATGTTTCGGGCGCCCTAGGTCGATGCTGTTAGTCGAAATGGCAATGACTCTTCAACGACCACTGCATAATAAATTACCCATTTCAGGGCGCCTGGACTGCGCTGAGTTGGCACTCCCGGCAAAGGCTATACAATGAGGACCATTCAGGCACCCTGGGTGGTCCGGGAGCCCTGACCAGGTCTAGGCGCCCTGGACCCACCGAAATCAACTTTGTGTTGACTTCGGCTCTGGTATGCTCCATTTGCTTCCGATCGCTTGGGTGATCTTGGACATCCGGAATATGACTCACTCGAACTCATTTTTAGTCCTTCTCGAGTGGACTTCCTCCCTGACTTCTCGTCCCTTCGATCCCCGCGCACGTCCTTCTCGCTCTGCTGGTGTACTCTTCCGCAGCTTTTCGTCCGTCGGATGCGTCAATCCTGTCGACTCTCTTCCCGCGCCATCCTCTCATCTACCGTATCTTCCGCTTGA
>JBBPFQ010000118.1:3465309-3481636 GCA_037974815.1 Kaempferia elegans | reverse complement strand
GAATTCATTTCAGTTCCTGTGGATTTATGAGATTGCAAGGAGTTCAAATATGGTATCCATTATTTATTTTGACTTTTTTAAAATGTTACAATCAAATTATAAAAAAATCAGCTAAAAAACCATCATATTAGGCTAACGTTGGGCCTGATATATTCATATCAGAACCAACAAGGTCATGGAAAAAGATAAAGAGAGAAGAGGAAAAAAAATAATAAAAAATATTACATGCATATAACAACAATAGAGAAAGAGCGCGAGAAAAGGATTTGTCAGAAGTTTTAAAAGGAAAAAACACTTAAATTTTTTTTATAAATTATAAAGTACGGTGCGTCTTTTGATAATTTCAATCTTGTATGTACATCTTTTGGTAAAAAAATTATACTTTTTTGAATATCAAGAGAGGGTCACACTCCTCTGTCTCCACGCGACTTCAAGGCCGAGGCACATATCTTCTAAACAGAGACTATCACAGCAACCTGGCTTTTTCTCTTGCAGACATAGTTTGAACATTTGATTTGTTTTCCTCAATCCACAATGCAAATAAAATAAATGAAAACATAAAATTTTGAATTTATGCCACTATCTTTCAAAATTATTATAACTAATGGTTCTTATAATAAACTTAAAATTTATTCGTTCGATCAATACACTGATTGCTGGTCAAAATTTAATTTGGTATGTTAAAGTTATATTTAGTCTCTCTTTAATACCATGATCCTTATTTATATTTCCTTAACTATGTGCTGAATGTTGGTTGAGGTCTAAAATATAATATTATTTTTTTAACATGTAATTAAAATTTAATTGAAACTTAAATTAGTCTGATATCAAATATATTATATAATTTTATAAAATTATATTTTTTTTAAAAAAAAAAGTAAGATGATTTAAAAAAATATATTTACAATAAATTTAATAATAAACGATGTAAATATTTGGAGACATCCATTTATATGGGATAGTCCTGGAGGGTTCCAAATGAGGGTTATCACTTTTATTGCATCGAGATATGCACATCTTTTTAGAAGAACTAAATAAAACTAGCACCAATAGGGTTTGTCAGACTATGGATGATGAAATTATATATATGACCTTGTAGTTAAGTTTTATTTTCCCTTATCCCTTATTTAATATCAAAGGAAATAAGATATTTTTATCCATTTAAAATATTTAAAAATATTATTTAAAGATTGACAATTATTTTTTCTTTAATTTTTTTATAAAATTATTATAATCAATATTCATAATTTAAAATATTTTATTTCAATTGATTTAAACTTAAATTATCTTTTTAAAATTCATAATAAATGTTTTCTATATATACCATTAGGGGTAAATAGGTAATTGTGAGAGGGCAAGGATAGATATGGAAATATAGTTTCTTTTTTTTTGTTTTTTTTTGGTTCCTCCTCCGTTCCCCCTCTCTCTCTCTCTCGAAATTGCGGGAGGTTCTCGAGGTTTAGCTCTCTGCGGTTGGGCTTTGGAGATTCGCAGAGGAGCCCTTCGTTTCCTTGCGGAAGTTTGAGGAGTGTTGATCGGAGATGGTGAGCATTTTCTTGGTTTTTACCTAGCCGTTTCCTTCTTGCCCGATGAACCACGAGAGGTGTTTGTTCTCCAGGATTGGACGAGCGATAGCGATAACGATCCGAAGGAGGAGCTCCAGTGGGAGAGCGACGAAGAGCAGGGGGCGTCCGCCGCTATTCGTTCTCCGCTGCCGTGTGAGAGCGCGGGTCCATCTGAAGTAATCACTCCCCGTTGTAGAAGCTCTGCAATTGGATTTTCAGTTTTGTTCTCGAGATGAGCAAAATAAATCGTTCTTTTTCTTCTTTTCTCTCCTCCCACTGCAGAGATTAAAGTATCTCTCTGTTTACGGCTGCCGCACATCACATCAAGTGAACAAAATCAGTATTCATTGATCGAAAACCTAGGGTTTTATAGTCAAAACATTGTTTTTTTAACCAAACATAATTTTAGTGGACCCATCCAAGTTTATATATATATATTCCAGTGTTCAGGCTTCGCCCTAAACCCTTATTCATCATAAACCTGGAGCACAACTTATGCATACTGAGAGACCGATCTATCCCTATTGGGATTTGTACTTTGATCTTTTTATTTGTTCTTCTTATTTGTTCCCTTAAGTGTTTTACCACTACATCACATCCATTGAGGGGTACCCATCCAAGTTGGCTTCGCCCCTTTAGAGCCTTTCCCTCTTGTTAGTCATAAATCTAGAACACAACTTATGTATACTTAGAGGCTGATCTATTTGTCCCTATTGGGATTGGAACCCTAATCTTCTCATTTGTTCCCCCTAATTGTTTTACCACTGCACCACACCCATCAAGGCAGTACCCATCTAAGTTGGCTAGATCCTTTAGTTCTACTATTGATGTGGTGATGGTATTTATACGACAGAATTGGTGTATATTAGCAACATTTTGCTTGGAATGTAAGGGCATTTTCAACTTCATATAATGAGAGAAACTAAATTTAGATTGTATGGACATGATCGATGGTGACTATTGGATTATACTTGTTGAAACATTGTAGTTGAAGGCTCAAGGGTAGAGGAAAATCAAAGAAAATTCTAACTAATGCAATTAAAAAATGATTGAACAGATTTGAACATTACTAGGGATATAGCTTATAATAATGTTCAACGGTAGGATAAGATCCGTCTGGCCTACCCCAAATAGTTGGGATGGACCGACTTGATGGTGGTGGTGGTGAACATGGTTTATCTTTGGTTGCATAACCTATAAATTCTCTTTTTCATTATGTTTTTTCCCTCAATGCTCTAACCTATGTTACTCAAATTCATCTATAAGTATCTAACTTGGCATGGCTTCTAAGTGTCAAACATGTGATTTTTCCGAAGTAGGGTCATAGGGGCTTACCAAAAAGGTCCACATTTATGACATGGGGACACAACAATAATATAGCTAAAATTAATCTATCAACTTAACCTATTTAATAATTTGTAATTGAATAAACTAATATATGAGATAATTGATCTATTAATACAACTTAAGTTAATTGATTAACTTAATAGATTAACATAATTAATACGACTTAAGTTAATAAATTAATCTATTTAAAAGATTTGTAATATAATATAATTTTACTTCTAAGATGTATTTATAAGTAAATTTATACCCCAATCCACTCTCACTCCATGTTGTTAGATGTGAACTTTATCCTTTTACCTACTCATGAAACACCATGCTCTCTTTGAGATGACGCCTGCAATGTTGCCCTTCCCGAGTGATGCACTCGTGATGTTAGCATGGGATTAACCTAGAATATATCACTAAAGTATAGAAATTGGATCGTTAAAATGGAGAGAAGCTTATGGACTTTGACATTAGTTATCATACCATAGGGATTAGAGTTGTGGTTAGAGTGGTGATCTATTTGAAGCACAACATATGCAAAATTAATACTATAAGGATGAGAATGTTTTGCCAGATGTGTGCTTAGTAGAAAGAATGCAACAAGAAGATACTAATATTTGAGAGCAATTAGATGTAATGTCAATGAGTAATAAAACGAGAGAAAACAAATTAAGATAGTGTTAACATGTTTAAAGCGACCTATATATTTTTTAGTTAAAACTCAAAAGAATCGAGACAATTAGAATGGGAGGCATAAGGGATGTAAAAGGAGACAAAGGAAACTATAGTTAATATAAAAAATGATTTTTATTGATTTGAATGTCATCAGTGATATAGCCTTGTATGGAGCTTATTTAAGGAATAAGATCTATATAATTGACTCTTAATACTAGGGCTCGAACATGGCCCCTCGGAGTGGTGCGATGGTTAAGACATGAGAGGTTGCCACACGAGGTCATGGGGTCGAAACTTGGCGTGTTCATGCATGCTTTCTCTTATGCCTTGACTATTTGCACTAATGGCTTGTAGTCACTCATGATTTGTCTTCTCCGTGTTGTCCTAGGGACGGATTGGCGGGGCGCTGGGGCGAGCGAATTGCCTTTTTGCCACACGAACATGATCTACTGGCCCGGGGCAATGGTGCAGCGATACGACACCTTCTCAGTTTCTCATGCATTTAAGGATCGAGTCATAGCTTCGGCGAATTAATGAATGAATTTTCCTTAATTGGTGGTTGACCGGAGAATATTAGGTTGTTGGGCTGCCCTCTGCGTGTGCTTCCCGATTTACCTTGGTGGTGGGAAACTTCTGCGGGGCCAAGTTAGTCACCCCTATGATTAGTCGGCTTAAATTGGATACTTAATGCCAACTAAAAAAATGAACACTATCTAATGATTATTAGTGATGATGTCATATAAGTCATAAATCAAGTTAGAATCAGATGAGGCATCTTCCAGAAGTTTATTAAATAAATCAGGCTTGGACTTCGTGTTTAGATCATGAACATCCAAATTACCTTTTGAAAAAGTAGTTATTTTTCAGCATGTTATGTAGAATTTTCAAGAATGAGTATAGGCTGGTTCCTTCCTAATAATTGAATATTTTAGGGTAGTTTGTATCATTTGATTAAATTTGACATGGTAAATTTTACTCATCAACAACTAAAAATATGCATCACCAAATTGATCAAGTCATTCCAGGTGTAGAAATTGAGCCAATGCAAACAAGTTCGTTCACTCACATGTGAGAGTGTTAAGAATTTATAACTATAGATTGGACTATTTCTTAAGCTATCATGATAACCAGTAATTCTTTAAGTTAAGAAAACAAGTTTTTACTTGATAGGAGTTCATCAACATGCATAGTGGGCTTTTTTTTGGGATTGAAATAAATTTAAAGGTGGTTATGAACTTGTTGAATTGGTTTTGGACATATCTTTGTGATTTTATTTGTATGTGAATGGCTGACTGACTTCTATTATTCTAAGGTTTGTGAGGCAGGTTCTTCTCGTCCTCAATTGGTCTTACATTTTATGGGAATGGGTTTTTCTGAAGATTTGGTGTTGAAAGCCATCAAGGAAAATGGCCAGTCTTTTGTCTTCATATTGCAACAATGGATGTTTTTTCTGACCAGATTGATTATGTAAAGGTGAAGAAGATTCTGAAGCTGTATTAGAAACACTCCTTACATACACGGTAAATAATTTTTCAGCTGAGCTGAATATCTTTTTATATAACCTTTTCATTTTGGATAAAGTATTTTTCATAGTAAGGAGTGAAACACTTTGTTCAACAGGCTTTAGAAAAATCTCCCCCAAAACAAAGCCAAATTCAAGATAATTGGTCTTCAGCAAGTCTAAGACAATAACTTGGATGAAGATGTAGTTGATGGAAGTGACTTCGAAGATGAGGTAATCATCTTTGTTGTCCTTTCTGATCTAAGATAGCTGCAGTATGCATTTCATTATTGTTTTTGGTATGCATCATGCTTATGGAACAATCTATTTGTTTTTTATTGGAAAACTGAATATTGTATGAAAAAACTCTTATCAGTATATTTAATTCATGCTGTCTCACTGTTTGTCGGATCTGAATCACTTTACAGGATTTCACAGATATTTTGGCAGACGATAAGAAATTTTTGACTTTAGTGGATATGGGCTTTTCCACTAATGAGGCATCTAAAGCTATTAGCAGATGTGGTATTGCATCTAATCGATTTCTTTAGTAACACTATATATCATGTGGACTCGTTAATCTTTGATATCTGCATTATATTGTTGGTGAAATTCATTCTTAAATCTCCTGTCTGAGGTGAAACTTATTTTCACGGATATGCATCAATATGCTGTCTTTCTATATGTGCAAGTGTTGTGAAGTTGTGTTTATAAAATAACGAGTTGTTGATCATAGTTTCAATTACATTAAGCTTCCTAAAATGTCATGAGCCTCATATTTTCCTCCTTGGTTTACGTGTCATTTCAGACTGTACCTGATCTTTTCTTCTCATGCAAGAATGCATCAACTAATTTGTATACATACACAACCTGTGTTAGTCACTTAGTCCCATCAATTTTAGATCGGCTATATGAATTTTACCCGTCTATTGAACTATATAAAAGGCTATTTCACTTCAAATATTTATCTCCTTTAAATCACTTTTAATTGCATATATTAGAGTTTGCTTTGGTCATCCTTAGCTTAAAAATCTTTTTAACTATAATCAATTCAACTTATAACTGGAGTTTTCATTGATCTCCCTCATCGTTGATATCTTTTAACTCTATAGATTCAACTTATCTAACTATAACATTCATTGGTCATCTTCAAAAAGATGTACCATCACAATTTATTTTCTCTCATTTTATTATTTATTGGAGCTACACCTTGTCTCTCCAAGAGACTAGTATTTTTACTCTTTTCTTGTTTTTAAATAGCCCTATATATCTATCTTTATTTTGTTTTTTATAGTTAACTATATGTATAGTTTATTATCTGTTCAATAATCTGATACAAAATTTTAACCCTTTAATCAAGAATGAAAAGGTTCTAGTTAAAGTTTTCCTTGATAGTTTCTGTTTTATGTTTTTCTTGTTATTCTTGTGAACAATTACAGCAAGAGGGATAGTGCATATTTGTTTTTTTAATATATGTAAACATGTTAGAATTGTTCATGGTTTCCAATCTTGATTTTAATCAGTGATGGTCCCAACGAAGAAAGAAATTTTATTTGTGTCAAGACATGATATGGTTTAGGAATCTTACCATGCTGACCTATGTTTTACAACGATTTCTAGTTTATACATTTCTATGGGTACAATCTCTTGATTCGCTAATAAACACATGCTCAACTTTCTTATTTTGCTTTTTATCAACATGCATTAAAATTTTAGCAATGGTCATCTAAGGTTTTATATTCTTTCTTACCCTGTCAAATTGTCATAATCTCTTAGCCGCTTACCATATAGGCTATCATCATCTGACTTTCCATATGAAGTCTTGAACGTCAGTGGATTTATAATCAGTGTTGTTGAAGATGCATACAAGTTGCTTTTCATCTAACACAGTTTGTAATTGTTGCCCATTAACTTATGGTTACTTTAATTCTCTTAATGTTATTTATAACTTAAAAATGGATTACATTTCTATCCTTGTATTATTTTTTATCTTAATAGCATGCAAATTGTGTGCATAATAATTTATTTGCATACAAAGTGTGTAGGTAATCAGTTTTGTAATAACTAAGGGGGTGTTTGGTAGGCGGGTTTAGGAGGTTGGAATGAAATGAAATCTCTTTCATTCTCATTCTTGATGCTTGGTAGACATGAATCAGAATCAATATATGAGTTTCTTACCCTCAATTTCATAACCTACACCCCTAGGTTATCACTAAACTCATTACCATTCTCATTACCAAATATATACCAAGCGCCCCCTAAATAATCCATTTCAACGCACTGCACTCCTGTTATATTGTTACCACTATGTACGTTAGACACAATATTATGAGTATATATCTGGTTTTCTAAATTTGGTATATATATTTATGTGTGTAGGGGTACTAGTTGTATTAGGTTACATATCATTGGTGTCATGCTTTTTATTGCGCTTGCTGATTTATGTATGTATCATCTATAGCGAGTTTGGTGTTGCTCCTATTGTACCATACAAAATCAAGCAACATAGCCAAAAATGTCAAGTTCAGCATATTGTCAAAAGGGTTTGTCTTCCCTTGCATTGTCCAATACAGAACAACTTTATTTCACTAGAATATTCATATTGGTATGGAAAGTTTCTGCAAAAATCAAGACTTAAAGCCATATATGCTTGTTTGTAAATCATAGTATCATCTTCTGCTGAAAGTTTACTTGCATATGATCAAGTTCAGTTAATTGTGACAAATACTTTTAGTTGATTCCTACTGCAACATAGGAAATTGTTTCTTATTTTGGATTAAATGGAAATCTTGACATTATATAATATTTATTTGTTGTTTGTTGGTACCCTAGCACATCAAAATGTGGTATACTTTTGAAGGATCGAATATGGAATTGCATACTGCTTTAGCCACATGCATGAGCCTCTCACTTTGCAACCTAATTTTCGGAGAGCATATTTAGGCTAAATGAACCACGCGTTGTCCACCTAGTGCAATTAGCAATTAATTTTTTTAGTGTTTCTTCAAATTTTTTTTATTGATTCTCCCAATGTTTGCCACTCACATCAGGTCCAGATGCATCTATTTTGGAGTTAGCAGATTCTATACATGCTGCTGAGGTAGCACAAGAGTTTGACCGTCGTTTAAGACAATCAACTTGTACCAATAATGAGGTGATTCCCTTACTTGAATTTTGATATCTTTTCTTTGATATCTTTTTGATGTAAGTTTGATATTGTTTGGTTGCCACCTTTTTAATAGCGTGAAAGATATGGTTGCTCAAGTGGTAAGAAAAGGAAATTTGCAGAAGGAAATACAAACAAAAGAAAACGCTCACCGACAGAAAATGATTCTTCATTCTCTACTTCAATGTTTGGCACACCGATGATTGGTTATGGTGTTCCAGGTCAACCATTGCCTAGATTGTCTACTAGAAAGTTGCCTGAGTCAGCAACTGGTCCACCTTATTTTTATTATGAAAATGTTGCCTTGGCACCTAAGGGTGTTTGGGACACTATTTCACGGTTCTTATATGATATTGATCCCGAATTTGTTGATTCTAAATTCTTTTGTGCTGCTGCTAGAAAAAGGGCCTATGTCCATAACCTTCCAATCAACGACAGATTTCCTCTACTCCCAATCCCTCCTAAGACAATTTTTGAAGCATTTCCAATAACCAGAAAGTGGTGGCCTTCTTGGGACCCCAGAACTCAGTTCAACTGCTTGCAGACTTGCATTGGAAGTGCTAAATTAACTGAGAGAATCAGAAGAGCACTTGAAAATTGTGATGATAATGATATACCACCCAAAAGTGTTCAGCAGTTTGTTCTTAATGAATGTCGGAAATGGAATTTAGTTTGGGTTGGACATAATAAAGTGGCTCCACTAGAACCTGATGAAATTGAAATGCTTCTAGGATTTCCCAGGGATCACACAAGAGGGGGTGGTATCAGTAGAACTGAAAGATATAGATCTCTTGGGAATTCCTTCCAGGTAGATACTGTGGGTTATCATTTGTCTGTATTGAAGGATATGTTTCCCCATGGCATTACTGTTCTATCTTTGTTTACGGGTATTGGAGGAGCTGAAGTTGCTCTCCATCGTTTAGGGATACACCTAAAAACAGTTGTCTCAGTTGAAATTTCAGAATTAAATAGAAACATTCTCAAGAGTTGGTGGGAACAGACTAACCAAACAGGGACTCTGATTGAGCTTGCTGATGTCCAACAACTGAATGGTGACAAGCTTGAGCATTTGATTTCTACCTTTGGTGGTTTTGATCTGGTGGTCGGTGGCAGTCCATGCAACAATCTTGCTGGGAGCAACCGTCATCATCGGGATGGCCTGGAGGGTACACATTCTGCTCTTTTTTATGATTACTTTCGCATCCTGGACCTAGTTAGATGTATAATGGGTAAGAACGTCTGATTCACTGACAAGTATTCATCTATGACTCAATCAATGGCATTGCAAAATACTTTAGCTTGGATTTCTCTAATCTTCGTTTGTTCGTTTTTGGGATGTTAGATATCTATGCTTAGCTACCATTTTTTTAAATATGTTTATCAAGAGAGAACTAATAGACAAGCTATTTCTTTCCTTTTATTTTTTTTCTCCCTAAGCATTGGAGGAATTCTGAATTGTTGAACAATTCTTGGTCATCTAATAATAATTTTTGTTGAAATTTCATGTTTGTATTATATTTCATGTTCTTTTCATATTCATCCATAGTGACTAGAGAATTTTATCATCTTTTTTGTCTCTTTCATCCTTGATTAATATGTGTATTTATTATGATCTCATATTGCTTAGTTGAGACATTTATTGGTTGTAGAACATGTCCATACCATCGGAAATGCATTTCTTGAAGTTTTTCCTTGATAGGTACAATTGCAACTTTCAAAAAATTGTATTACTTCAAAAATTTTAGATACATTGATCAGTTTATTTAGAGATCAAACAAACCCAACCCATTATAGTAAAAAGTGAAGTTGTCACTTTAGCGATCCCTCTAGTGCGGCCACACTCTGGAAGAGGGGCAAACAAATCCAACCAAGCAATGTATGGATGTTGCTTCGTATTACTTATTTGTTCAACGTGTTTCTGTTGATTTTTGTAATGGCATTGGTACTGTACTAAAAGCATTTTCCTTATGATATGCCCTAGTATTTTTTTATTGTTTTTGGAAAAAGATTATTGGCTTAAGAGATTCTTGTCGTAATAGTATCATATGCATTTATGAGTGGTTCAACAAAAAAATGCTGTCCCGTGTAGCTTCTGCGTCAACCATACAAAAACATAATCGTAAAATTAACACAATTTCATGGCAAAGAGTTTTTATTTGTAGAACCACAGCTATAACTTGAGTTTGTGATCCAATGTTTGCCTCGCAGGATCGGTAATCATGATTCTTGATTCTATATGTGATCTTCATTCCTCTTTTTCAGAAATTATGAATTTTTACAATTAATTTCAACTCTTTAAATCGATCTACAGTCGACAAGCAATTGGTGGGTGGATGGACTTTGCCAGCTACCATGTACGAAGATAATAACATTCTCTTACAGATGTACCATAGCTACCCATGGCAATTAGTGGTGAGCAATTGGTCAATAACTTAACCGTTTAAATGAGAAATCGAACAAATTGATTTTTTTTATCTAATCAAACCGACCTAACCAACTGAACTTTCATAATAAAATTGATTGAATCAATAAAACAGCAGTTAAATTGTTCGACAACCAAAATAATCAAACTTTCGGTTAAATTCGAATTCGGTTTAGTCGGTTTAATTGAATTCATATTTTAAAAATTTGATCCAACTGATTTGATCGAAATAAGGAAAAAAATGAATTCTGAATTAATTGATTGAACTTTTAGCTTCGATTTGGTTGGTTAATTCAGTTTAACTGACCTTTTGCTTACTCCTACACATGGTTAGGATGATTCTAGTTAGGTGCAGAAATTTATGATTAACAAAGAAAGCATAGATACATTTATTCATATTTCCTCCTTTAACATTGCTGAAATGATCTCTGTATAGAGCAGTCCTTCAACAGGTTCGTGGTTTCAGTGACAATAGAACAAAATAAACATGTTTCCTCGTCTACAGACGTACAAAACCTCAGTAATATTTCCTTTGTAGTGATTTTGTTCTAAAGTAGAACTATAGAAGTTCATGGTAATTTTCCATTTACTTTCTGAAGTTAACACCACAGATAACAAGGCCTGATTATGAATTTATGACTTCTGTTACTAATACCCTGTCCTAACTCTGTAGGTCGAATCATCTATCCCTGCCAACCAAGTGTTTTGTCAATATTACCATTTGTATGCCAGAGTTTTTCCTTAATTTATCAATGGCTGAAATGAACCATTCTGAGAGTGAATATGCACTTACTGGGTAGACTACGAGGTGACTTAAAACACTATTGAATAGTGCATATCTGCCACCAGTTGAGAGATTTTCTTTTCCATGTTAACAGCTTTTTACTCATTCTGCAGCAATAGAGTTCCAATACTCCTTGGGCCTTTGATATCCAATTCAAAAACCAAATAACTAATAAGAAGGTCCATTACTTTGCAGGCAGAGATTTGCAACTTCTGCCTTTTCTTCTTAGCTTAACCAATATAAGAGATGGTTGATTTTGGCAGATTTATATTAAGACCATTAAATTGAGAGAAAAAAAAACCCTAGATAATGTTAAGGTTCCTGATTTCCATCTATTGCTAATATGAGTGCGTCATCAGCATAACGTTCTCTTGTTGTTTTGAACCAGCCCACTGATATACCATACAGAACCCCATTTCTTCTTCCTATTAGGATTATTCTGTGCTTCACATCTGTAAATAAGATGAACTGCAGTGAGAGTGGATCTGTGGAGACGAGCCTGGGGTATTGTTGACCAGAGACTCGGTATGGCCTGTGGAGACAATTTTTTTCCATCCTTTCAACCATAGGTGAAAGACCAAATAGTTTTATAACAGCAAATAGGTTTTCCAATTAACTTTGTCAAAGGCCTTAAACTTGTTTTTGTGAGAATGGCCTCTTCATTATGATGGTGAAACCAGTTAATTATTTCTGCAGCTCACATGGCTATCTCTTGCCTCTTGCCGAAAGTCAAATTGGTATTTTGATGATAAGTGGTTGAATGGCCTTTTGAAGTCTTTTTGCTTATACACTCAATATGAGTTTGATCATGATGTTCTCCATTGCAATATAGCGGTAACAACCGGGCTGGTGGCATTTTCTGTCTTTGGTTTCCATGTGATGTGATATCTGCATAATTTAGTTTTGTCCGCAGGCCGCAGCCTTCTCTCATAGAATTGCTGGGGCATCTTTTCCACATTCTGTTTGATAGTATCTCAGTAGCTACAAAAAAAAAACCCTCTGGAGTTGGGGATTTTAAATTCCCAAGATCCTTTACCGCCACCTCAATCTCCTCGGTACTGAAATGTAGATCAAACACTGTAACTCCAAATTCTGCTAAGCATTTCATCTTTCGATAATAACATCATAATCTATTATTATTTTCTCCGAGTTCTTTATAGATTTGGTGACCTCCTAGATGATCTCATCCTTTTCAGTTATTTACATTGAATTTCTGCATAAGATGATGATTTCCCTATCTGGAGCAATATTTCGAAAGAAGTGTTCCCATACCCGTCCCTTTATTCACCTTATCTTTGATCTCTATAACCAGTGCACTTCTTTATTCCAAATTCTATGAAGATCTTTTTTAATACTTTAAGCCTTTAATATTTCTCTTTCTTTGATCTCTTAGATAACCTCACTTTTAAATTTCATCCCATATCTGCTTTTCACCATCCTTCCATCTTTCATTTGCTTGTCCCACTTTTTCAGAGTAATCCTTAGCTGTCTGTGTTTGAAAACCCATTTACCAGCTGCATTTTCATTTGGTGCTGAAATCTGTCAATTTCTTTTCACTGTATCTTACAAGCTTTGCCAGTTATTCTAATTCTTAAATGTTGAGATTTAATAGATTGATGACCCCTAGTTGTTAACAAGGTTGGTAGGTGGTGAGATAGCTGTGATAGTAACACTGAAACCCATCTAATTTTTGTAAATATAGGAGGATTTTGCAAATTACTCCAACAATATGATGAACCTTCACATGGGAGTTCCTTAATCTCAAGTTTGGAAAGTCACTCATTGAATAATCTGAATCCTTTTGTGCTACTACATTTAACCTTTCACTATTTCTGAGTAGCATTGAAGTCTCTCTGACAATCCACAGTCCCTCATATATATAACTGATCAGGTTTAATTCGTTAAAAAGTTCACCATCAGAGCGCCAATCACAGGTCTCTATGTGCTGATTGTGATTGAACCATTCCCAGCAATTCTAGTGAAGCATCCTGTTTGTACAAATCTTCCCACTTCCACTCAATTTTGCTTCCACACATCGACCTGTAAGCCAAATCCATCCCTCTAGAAAGGCCTGCTTCTAACTCCAGCCGTTTCTACTGATGCATTTTATTAAGCAGTTTGAGACCATATTGAGAGCAAGTCTGAATTTTTATTTCTTTCAATACATTAGAGTCTTACCCTCTAGTCTTTTTTATTTCAAGTAAGGCCTGTTTCTTAGGCAATCTCTGAATTCCCCTAGCGTTCCAAGCTACTTCGCTGTAATGTCATTATAATAAAATATATCTCAGAGGATTAAACTCCCAAAATCCAGCAGCATCTTGAAGCTACCGGCTATTTTCCTGAGGTAATCAATCACCAAAAAAAAAAAAAAAAGATTCCTGTTTTGACCCAGTCATGGCCCCTGTTTGTATCATAGTCTCATCACGAGAATAGTAACATGATCTTGTTCATCACATTCAATTAATGCTTTCCAGTTTTGATGTCAACAGAACTCATTGCATTATTACAGTTTTTAGAAGAGGATGTGTTTTTGATGCACCAGTTTGTAGGTTGTTTTTTCTTTCATAAGGATGGCCCTTGGAGTAGCATTTTTAATTCTTGTGATTGGTCTATGTGCCTATGTTGTATCCTGATACTTCTGACTGGACTTGCAGCATTTCTGGTATAGAAAGCTTGTTTAAACTACTATGTTTTTCTGATTATCTGAACTAGCCTGGTCCAATTCAGCTTCTCTGTCAATGTCCGAAGGTAAAAGTGTTTCTTGACATTGTTCTGAATCTTTTCACCAAGTTTCTCTTCTATTACGTTTGAATCAGCTTCCCTTTCCTTCATGTTTTCTGCGTGATCAATCCGATGTATTGTCAATTTCATTTCCAATATTTTCACTAGAAAGGGAACTTGCAGAAACACTTTGCAGATTTTACATTCCTCCCTGAGTCTGCCTCCATCTTTTCTGGAGAGATGACTTTAGCTGTATTCTCCCCAAAAGAATCTTTACTACTGCAAATTGCTTGCACATGGTGTCAAATCCCTGCCAACTTATCTGAGGCCAAAATCACAATTTTAATTTCAAACCAAAAATCATTTGCCTGCGACACCATTGAACTTGGGCTCATTTGATTACTCTCGGACAAAATTAGTAATTCAAAGTGATAGAAAATTTCTTGTAAGTCATACCTCCATTAGTTCATTGTACCCATGAACAAACCATTTGTTCATACCACAACTTGGAATCTGCAGAATAAGGGGTCTCCTTACCTGAATTAGTGTTGAGACTGACGTTAGGGTTCTGTCTTTATTCCATTGCTATATTCGGGCTCTAGAGATGTGAGCATTGAAGTAGAAGATTGACACTATCAATCCACAGGATCTTCCATGATAAATAAGGAATACCTTCCCATGCTGCTTGACTTAGGAATCTTGTTAGCTCTCTTCGCAGCATTCCTAATTGAAGAATTTTGCCATTGAAAGTGATAATGCAAGAGCTCCAAACTTTCTACCATCTTCCTGTTCATGGTCAGGGTGCTTTGACATCTACTTCATTTAGAATCTCTTCCACTTTTGAGTTGTGTTGACCATTTGAGCTCCATCTTGAGCCATTTAGAGACTCTTTCACTTCTTCTGTTTCTGTTGACCAACTGAGTTCCATCTCGAAGCCTCAGAAACTATGGATGATGGTGGAGAGAGTTTTTTATTACTTCTGCCCAGCCCCTGTTTCCTGAAGATGGAGAACTTACAGCCTTAGCATACCATGAAGACTGCCTACTAGTTGAGAAGGCACTGGTGATCAGTCTTCTTTCTGTCACATCGGTTGAGCATCATCCTAGTGGTGCTGTGGCGCCAAGTCTCTTTGAGAGGAAACACCTTGATGTTGAAATGCCTACCTTCCTTGTTTGTCTGATTATCAGTCTAATTTGGTGCGATATAAACTAGTTTGGTAGATGATTCGTGAAAAATATGCGTATATTTTTTAGTCGGAGTTTCTACTCTTTTAATAAAGTTAATGGATTAATCTTTTGACTCATAGACTCACTGTTGAAACTTCAAAGCAGCATATGGATGCTGTTTCATAATACATCTCATTTGTTCTATTTTTGGTTATGGTATTGGTATTAGTATAGCAACAACAGTTTCCGTTTGGCATACCTTAGCATTGATTCAAAGGCAAATATAAATATATTTTCAGTCAAAATCTACTTATTGTTCTAATATATTTGGTTGACTGATCATTTACCTAGGATTCTATTGTGCTTTCACATGGTCTCAATTAGTTTCTTTGGAACACACCACTGTGATGCAGATACACTTGGAACCTACTGCTGTTTTACTACATATTCGAGTGAAACGGTCGTTGACTTGTATATTAACATGCTTTATGCTTTGGCTGTGTATCGATATAAGCACTCGTGTGGTGTTTTTCGATTCGATGATGATGAATGTTAGGATCATTCTCATTGCTTTTACCCTCCACCTTCTTCCTCCTTTTCCTGCTCATGTAAACTAGATCTTGTGAGCTACTGGAGTTGGAGTTTGATGATGTTTGGACTTTTCCTTAAAAATTATTGATTTCCCATTATTATTATAATAATTCATATCAGATATTAGTAGTGTATAATGGCTATGTAGTTTGAATGTTTATACTAGTGTGAATTGTTAATGTGATTTCAATTGGAAATTAAAAATTCATAGGATCAACTAGGCGAGACCTGAGACTGTCAAAGCTTCTTTGATCGACTAAAGGGTTTGCTTTAATCGGCTTAGAAGTTTCGGTCAACTAAAATTGAACCTTCCCTGTATTTAATGCTTTGAACGACTAAATATTTTATTCTCATCTATTGGATGCCTCTTTCCACGTTGGTCTCAAATTTGGATGGAAAAGAGC
>JBBPFQ010000118.1:3307506-3319466 GCA_037974815.1 Kaempferia elegans | reverse complement strand
CCGACGGATCGAGGAGTGGTTCGCCTTAAGAACTCGGGGAGTAGGAGCTTTATCTCCGAACCTCGTCAACACATCGGGTGTTGTGGTTTTGGTTTGTCGTCCTTCTTTGTTAGTGTTTGATATTTGTATTTCCGCTGTGTTTACTAACCGTGCAGGAAGACGACACATCATCTAGCCGTACGTAAAGGTCCCAACACCTTGCACACTAATTAGACAACTCAAAGGAAGCGTTAGTAATCGGGCCAAGGAGAATGTCCCCGACGTTGGTCCTTCGACACTCAAGTTAACACAATGATCACGAATAATGTTGGAAGAGAATGAAAAGTAGAATAACGATCATCGCATACCTTCGTGGGTGTGAAAAACCTTATTTATATTTGGGTGTTACCTTGTGTGGAGATCAAGGAGCTTTCGTAAACAGAGCAGACATTTATAACATATCACCGTCTTTCCTTAATTGGTTTTCCTTAATTAGGCATGCAATTCATACATGTTCTATTTGGAAGTTTCATCCGTACAAGAAAGTACATCGCATAACTTGTTCGATGTCCTACCTGATTATTGCTTAGGCTTGAGTTTGACTAGATGCTCAACCTATTCTTATCTGACTACTTGATCTACTCAATATCATATGAGCAGCTTACTCGATCGTTCACTTAACTTTCATAGCATTCTTTTATACATCGCATCATAAAATATAAAATAAGACGACGAGACGATAGAGATTATATTGATATTCAATTCAAAAACGACATAATAGATGTTTTATTATTTGGGGAAAAAAAATCTAAAAACGAATTTGATTTTTTTTAAACATACATTTTATATAAATTGTAAATTACCACAGACTTACCTTTTTAGAAACGCCCTTGAACTTTCGGAAATGTACATATGTGCCTATATGCGGCCATGCGGGACGATTAGGGAAGGACCTATTTATAGGAGATGATCGTCGTCTTTAACGGATGCCCTCCCCGAGGAAAAAGAGGAAAGCTCCAGAGAGGGACAATGTGGGAATCCATATGTTTGACGCTCATGGCGGCGGCGGGGAACAACATCGGCAAGGTTCTACAGAAGAAGAGCACCGTCATCCTCCCTCCACTCTCCTTCAAGCTCAAGGTTCGAATTCTGCCCTCCCAGTCGCTCCTCGTACGCTTTCGTTGTTCTCTTCGTCGAACCCTAACGAGCCTTTTTTTTTTGTGCTTGATCGTATAGTTCGATCATTAAAACATTGATCTGACTGCTGTTTGATTTGAGATTTACGTTGTTGCAAAATATCGGTCGATCAGATTGCTTAAGATATCCATTTAAAATGGTAGTGGATTCGGATCATTTTATCCGCGTCGATTTCTGTTGTACGATTGCTGTGCCAGAATGGCTGTTGTTGTACCTAATCATGTTACGAAATTGCTGTGCTACGCATATGAACTCTTCTCCATGCTAATTAGCGTTCAGCGTTGTCATCGATCATGCAAAATCTCTTTTATTGATAGGCATCCCTGTTTACATCCATGTTTTATGATTTCATCAGTGTTTGGTTTGACATTGTTTTTCCATGAGAAGTATCCTTGACTAGAATTACAAAACAAATGTTCATTCTTTGGTACCAGTTATTTCCAATCGGTAGTTAAGTAGACAGTGCCCTGGAGATGCTTAAGGAGGTCATTAATTTTCTTGTTATTTTATTTATTTGTTTATTGCTTCTCTATTTTTTTTAGTTGTCGTTCATCTCTTGGTCTTCTATGCTGGTAATCTGAACATGTGAATTTCAATCGTGGGTTGCTCTGTTTCTTCATAATTACATTGTTTATTCTTTTATAAACATTGCCTGTTGTAAGCTATTGAAATCCTATAACTGTTACATATATGGCACTATATCTTCTAAAGTCAACCCATTTACATTAATTTCTGAGAAATTGTATGCAATAGTATTCATTTCCATCTCTGGCTGCCATGGGATGTCTGATAGGCCATATTCTAATTTTGTAGAGGCAAAAACTATTGATTTTATAAAGCTTGAGAAAAGGTCATTATGGTGGTATGCTTCAGCAGCGTGAAAATCCCCCCTGGTTTAACGAGAAATAGTGAGTTATTAGATTATTGCTTTGGGGGTCTAGTTTTCAGATATCAATTTTTAGTTGCAAAATAGTGGCATTTGTTGTTTTGATTCGGTTCTAGTGTAGTAAAATTTCTATTATGAACATGTCAACATCTTATTTTCCTAATAAGATATGGGCCAAAATATTCTTCTCTTCTACTTCTTCTAGAGCCATTTAAATTCCAAATTCCAGCTAAGTTGTTATTTGTTTGTTGCAGCTTCAACAATTTTTGATAGAAATATATTAGAGCCTGAATGTTTTTTCACCTTACTTTTAGGTGATCAGAGCATATATTTTGAACAGATTGTGGGTAATAGGATTTCTCATGGATATATCTGGGGCCATCTTGATGTTGAGGGCTTTGTCTCAAGCTCCAGTAAGTTTAGTTCATGAACTAAATTAATGTGCCTTCATTACCAGCATTTTTCCTTATGCCAGTCTCTGTCTTTTTTTTACCTGTAGTAGTTTTTACATTTTAGTTAAATAAATACTTCTGCAGGTTGGGTTCATTCAAATATTGTCAACAGGAAGTTGGAAACATCTATATTGTTTGTTCATTCTATAATTTGTTTGACAAAACATATCATGTGCACATACTATTAGAACCTGGATTATTTTTTAAAATCAAATAACACTACAATAACTCTTTCTGATTTAAGTTTTTTTTCCTACTGATAGCTGTTCCTATTAATTACCTAATTTCTTGACAATATGTTGGTATTTCCTTATATTAAATTCACGGTTGATTTTTGGTAATTTCATAATGTTGCAATCAGTATCTTAATTAAAATATCAAATTGTATCTTCTGTTGTGCCTCCCATGCTAATATAGTGACCCCAATCTTCAACATCCAAGCAAATGCTATACCATGTTTTTTTGAATTAAGTAAAATGAAGTATAATTTAAATTCTCTATTTGGAAAGGAAACATTTTCTCTCCCCCTCTCTGTTTGGAAAGAAATCAATTACTCCCTCTCCCTTTCTCTATGTTGCATGGATATGGGTATTCTATCGAATATGATACGGATACGGCGATACGGCAACTTTTGAAAATATAAGATACGATATGACTAGAATACGACAATCATATATATATATATATGAGTGATTTTAGTCTGGGCGACAGTCAAGGGGAGGGCGCCCTCTCGCGTGAGAGTCGTCCATCGGCGTCGCCCTGGCTAACATCACATATATATATATATCAAAACCGATAATGAGTGGCAACTGGCATAGTGGTATATAAGATCATGAAAGATGATCAAAATTGAGACTTTCAGATAGCCAAAAAAAAAAGAGACTAAAAGATTGGTACTTATATTCAAATTTCTAAATCAAATCTTTTTAACAAAATGATTAGGGTTAAGCACTTTAGAGGAGCAGAAATCAGAAATAATAATTTAAGGTTTACATAGTGGGCGGCGGCGACAACAGAAAGGGAGGTGAGCGATGTCAAAGAGGTGATGAGAGACGAGTAGAATGAGAGACGAGCAGAAAAAAAATTAGGGTTTAAAAGCTCACAACCTAATTCATTTTTATTAATTATTTTCTAATTAGTCCTAGAAAATTTCAAATTTTTTCAATTATACCCTAAAAATTAAAATATTTACAATTTTGCCCAAACATATCTGGAAAGTATATCCTAGCCATATCCTTGTTATGTCCAAAACATTCGCTGGGTCAAACCTCAAAAAAGTCCAAGACATGTTTTTGGCCGTATCCGATACATGTATCATATCCGTATCCATATCTGTGTTGTATCCGTGTCTGATACTTCAAAAAAAAAAAAAAAGGTATCCGTGCTACATTGCCCTTTCTCTATTTGGTAAGAAATTAATCTTTCTCACTGTTTAGCAAGATGTTGATTCTCTATTTAGAAAGAAGTTTATCTCTCTTCCTCTCTCTACTTGGAAGTCACTCTCTTTCTTCCAGAAACCATTCTCCCTCTCGCTCTCTGTTTAGAAAGAAATACATCTCTCTTTTTCCCTCTTTCTACTTACAAATAAATCGATCTCTCTCTACAGGCTCCCCCTTCCTATTTACTTAGGAATCAATCTGTCTCTCTCCCCCTCTTCTCTCTCATTTTGGGGGGAAAATGATGGCTTTCTCTCTTTTCTCTCTATTTGGAAGGAGTTTGACTACTGCCCTTAGATTTGGAAATCTAGGCTTCATCCACAATTTGCAAGGTGTCTAGTTTCCTCTTCCTCTCATGATTTGGAATATCTTCCGTTGTAATATTGTTCACATGGTCAGGATTGACCAACATCTATCAGATGCCAGTTGTATAAGTTTTCCTCATTTTCCTTGTGAAAACACTAAGATATCAGGATGGAGTTCAATTTTACTCTCCTTACTTGCTTTATATTAATTATGTTTAAATTTTGAGGCATGAGAATGTCATACTGAAGCTTGTTTTTCTTTCACAGAATAATTATGATTATATTTTGTAGGTTTCTATAATACAACCTGTCTCTGGTTGTGGCCTTGCTATACTATGTGTCTTCTCTCATTTTTATCTCAAGGAAGTCATGAATGTTCTTGATTGGATAGCGATAACATTGGCCGGTGCTGGCACAATAGGTAATGCAAGGGCAACAAGAATTCCAATTGGTTTATTATTTTTCAATGAAGAAGTTGGTTGCAAGTTATACGTTGGTTATCCTTCTTGTTGTTGATGGATTATTTTCATGTGGATCTGCAATGATAGAGGTTATGGGATCAAAAGTTAAATTGAGTAAGATGTTAGAGAAAATCCGTTGAAGAAAAAATTATTTAACTTACAAACTTATTGAACATTGTCTGTTTTCTGTTGTTTCGACAGTAACTTCGCCCCTTGTGCTTAAGTTGGCCCATTTTTAATCTCCAAAATAATGTAAGGGGAGTACAAAATTTGAATAATTGCACATAACCCTTGGGCTTATTTGAAGGTTCAGTACTTATTTAGCATCTATTATTCAAGTAATATGAACTTTGATGCAAAATATTGATGCAGATCTCATAATTTGTACAAGTTATTGTTGCATTTTGATTTGTTGATAAGGATGACGTTAAGCTTTTGTTAGTGCACTTCTTTGATATATGCAGAATCTTCAGTAGAGCAGCAGATACATGCTATCTGTATTGTTTAGCAAAAGATTTGTGTATTAATACATGTTTTTCTCACGTGTTATTACAGGAGTTGGTTTTGGAGGAGAGGAGCAAAGTATTGCCACAGTCTCTCTTTCCCATTTACCCCTACTTGGTTTCTCAGTTGCCTTGTTGTTTGTAGGTACCATACTCTGTTCACAATCATTTAGTTTGATAAATGAATATCGTCAGCCTTTCCTTACTACTACTACTACCACCACCACTACTACTACTACTACTAATAATAATAATAATAAGACTGTTCTTCATCTGTTCCCAACTTTTTATTGGTTCAGTTGCGCTATTATGTGGCAATAATTGTTGGGGTTATAAGGTTGTAAATAAATTCCCACATCGGAAACATATGAAAAAGATCAATAAGTTTAAAAGGGGAAGACATCTCTATTGATATGGAGCATTTTGGGTAGAGCTCAAAAACAAAGTCACGAGGGCTTAGATCCAAATTGGACAATATCATGCTATTGTGAAGATATCTAAATTCTTTTATACCCAACAATGGTATCAGAGTCTAGACTGTCAGAAGGTCTAACCGTCAATTGTGTACAAGAGCTATAGCCTAATTGAGCAATGTGAATAGAATATTGACCTCGAACAAAGGAAGTAAAGGCTACCGTGTCCGGATCAAGAGGATCGACACCAGGTAGAGAAGCCCTGGTTGTGGCTAGGCAAGGAAGTCCTAGTAGGTCGAGTGGGCCTAGAGGCAAGAAGATCTGGTGAGTCAAAGATCAGACATCAAACGGATAGACTTTCTGCTTGAGGAAGCCTGCGGTTCTTCGTTTGAGGGGGATTGTTAGGGTTGCAACGTTGCAAATAAAGTCTCACATTGGAAATATATGGAAAAGATCATGGGAGATCATGGGTTTAAAGGGGAAAAGTATCTCCATTGGTATGAAACCTTTTGGGTAAGTCCAAAAGCAAAGTCATGAGGGTTTGGCCCAATGTGGATAATATCATACCATTATGGAGATATTTAAATTCTTTTGGACCAATAATAATGATTAAAACTACCATATGTTTTGAAAGTAGTACTCCAATATGTGATTAAAAGTACCATTTTTTTACAAAAATTGTGCAAATTTATTTGGTTATATATTTTTAAGTATGGCGGTGGTCTTGTGGAATTCTTTCCCCTTCTCATCTTAGGGCATTTTTCCTTAAGCATTTTTCGAAGTACCTTATTTTGTTAAATAAACGGCCATAGATGGCAGGTTCATTACAAAACTTTTTTTTGCTTGACCCAGTAATGACATAAAAGTTCTTATCATATATATACTCTAAACTATTGCTCCATTTAACGAGTTTATTTTTTTGTTTGTTATTTTATTGGTTTTATAAAATATTTTGGCTTTTTATTGCATCATTTGGTTGGGCCTAGTTTAGCAAATTTATATTCATTATATCAGGTTTGACTTTTTACTCCACGCAATTTGCCATCATTTTGATTTTATTTCATCTGAACTAGTAAAATAATAAATATCTTGCAACTTCCCATATTTATTTTTGATAGCATTATAATATTACAATTTCTTGATTTTAATTGATGCTTGTTATATTATAATAAATGCAACTGCAATCATTGAAATTGCGAGTATCATTTGCAACTATAAAGCTACTATAGGTAATTAAATGTGCGAAGGTGGACTAGTTGCAACCATCTATCTGTGGACAACCAAACTATCCTTGTTTCTTACAATTGCAGTTGTTACAAAGTTCAATATGTCTTATGGTTTATTGGTGTCATGCTACCCTTTTTTTTCCTATAGAGCTGCAGATGGAAGATCAAATAGGAAGCTCAAATTTTGTTTTGTTCTTCATGTGTTGGATTTTGATTAGTTGGAATTTGATTTCTGATGCTTTGGTGTAAGATTGTGTTTTTGATTTACCCTTAGGGTAGTTAATTTTCTTAAATGAACGCCTAGGAGTGAAACTAATGGAAAGAGTATAAATAGTGATTTTATTTGAATGATCAACTTATAGTTGCAAATGTATGTTGATGGTGTATATGGAAATCTAGGCACTTCTGAATACATGGCTTCACATCTACAAAAGTCGAAGGCAAGAGCAGGAACTGGTAAGTTCTAGAATCAAACAAGTCATTATCTGTCTTTTCATTTTTTTTTGTCTTGTTAATTTAAATATCACATGATGTCATCATCGTAAATGCAGATGCATTCTGAAGTAATTGAAGAAATCATATTTGGTTTGGAATCGGGCATCCTATTTGGGTAATGACCCTTTTTCCTTCAAATGTTGTCTATGATCATTTTTAGTATATTTTTATCCTTGTCATAGGTAATAGTCCTCCATGTAATGCTTTTCTCAAGACTTTAAGATAATTATTGATCATCATTTATTCAGCTTGTAGTTGGACAAAATATCCCGTTGATTTTTAAGTTATTTTCCTTATATCTGTTGCTGACAGGATACAGGGAGAGTAAACTGACTGATTCTTTTCTTTAGCAATTAGCTAATGCTAACAATCAACTATGTGACTGCAGAATGGCGTCTGTCATATCAAAGATGGGTTTTGTACTTGCAGAACAGGGCTTCTCAAAGTTCATGGTACCTATGTGCATCTCCATTAGCTTCTGCTGCAGTGCAATTGGTTTTGTTTACCAGGTTGTTGCAATTATATGTTATTCTTCTAATCATATTATCCTTTCATTTAAATGGAATGTTTTTTCGTTTAACTTAATCACAATCTAATATATATGGATTTTTAACAGACCCGAGGTCTGAAGCATGGAAGGGCTATTGTGGTGTCCACATGTGCAGCTGTAGCAGCCATTGTTACTGGTGTTCTGGCTGGTACGATTGCTCTGGGTGAACATATACCTTCTTCTCCAGTTGCTCGGATGTCTCTCTTGTTTGGATGGTAATGCTATTAGTTAGACGCAGAGCTAAGTTCCTAGTTTTATTAGAGTTGGTACACCATTGTTTTTGTATATTTTCTCCTTGAATCTGATATTTCATTTCCATTTCCTCTGTGGACAATAGATACAGTAATTCTCCAGTTTGTTGCATCACATCTGAATTCCAGTTTTCCAATTTCATTGCATTTACATAATGTGCTCGTATTGTCCCTGGTGACTTGATTTTGTACTGCAAAGTTTGTAAATTAGCAATCTTGTGTGCTATATTGGTCTCGTTGTAATTTCTTTTATTGGCTTTAGAAATATCATGGTGATTGGATCTTGTTATACATTAAGACATTTAAATCCAATAGGACTGATATGATCTAAGTTAGATAATTTCCATCACTTCTTGTAGGTTATTTATCATGCTCGGTGTAATACTGCTTGTGAGTTCATCTCGGTTGATTGCACTTCTACCTAGGCATTTGCAGCGCCATCTCAAAAGTAACCTCGAGAGGAATCATAGTCTTAGGCGGTCTGCTTCAATCCGTGGGTGGTGGGTCTGCTTCAATCCGTGCTAAGGATCCCACTAGCTCAAGTGCAGTTATTCATGCATCAACTTTGCATCATCTAATAACATCTCCCGTCAAAACAAAGCCATAATGGAGCCAGAAGAAAACCAATGACTTTTTTGTGATGATATTTCTCATATGGTGATAACTGAGTTTTAAGTTTTAAATATGGTACTTATCATGTGATTTTTCTTTAATTCCCTACCCGACAGATGGAGAAGAATGGGTTTGTTTGTCGACTACTCATTTATTTTCTCTTCCTGTGGTTGTTTTGAGAATTTAATTGTGTTTGTATTACAATAAGCAAGATATCTGAGAACAATGGTTAAGATCTTATATCATTCCATGTTGATATTGTATCAAAAAAGATTTAACTATAATGACAAAATCTTAGGTGCAGTGTTTGTTGTCGAAGTGACTTGCTCTGTTTATTTCACTTCATCACCACTATACTACTATAGTTATAGTATATTTCTTTCTTCCTAATGTTACCTCTTCTTTATTCACGCAATATATTTACAGAAATTACAAAGATTTGTCCAATGATGATGTATGCAGATGGTGATTATGTTAAGCTGATAGGCCTGATCCAAATATTCTACCCCACTGAGCTCACTGCGAATAAGGTAACTATTTCTTAATCAGTCTTTTTAAATATCCACAAATATCATTATCTTGTTAGTTATATCGTGTTGCCAGCAATAATAAGACCTCACAAATATTGCCCTATTATTATTATTTTCTTAACGAGTTGTTTTTATTCTCATAGTGCAATAATAAAAATGAATGCTTCATTGTTGAAGAATACCAATTCAGCCAGCAATTGACAATTTTAATTGGTGAGCATCCTTAAAATATTTGTTCACTTCAAAACTCCTTAAAATAACATGCAATAATTAATGAGACTAAACTAATAATTAGTTGATTATTGATTATAATTTTTTGGCTGGACAACAGAGTTTGGTCCAGCCATGAATTAACTGGAGTAGAGCACCAGTTGTTAATTGTTTCAAATAAGTACCTAAACCTGAAGCATTCATTAACTAACAAGTCGAGCATCCCTCACCAGTTTAGTGCATTGTCTTACAATAATATCCCACTTGCTTCCATCTAACCATTCACCAACTAAAAAACAGCAACTTGTCAACTCCCCTGACCCAAAACCTTCTGTTAATTATTCATAATTTAATCAAATTATAATTCTCGCAAACTTGCATTAGAAAAACATATAGAGAGGTTCACTGTCAACAATGTACCTTCCACTGTTAAATTAGTTGCAATCTTTTTTTTTTTTTTTAATGCAGTTTCCAGTAGAGCTGCTCAATTTTAACTCTTCAGATCATCAAAAGTTAGAAGGTTAACATGCTTACACAACCAATGTTGCTTTATATACTGCTGTTCAAAAAGCACCATAGTTTTATCCAATTTAGAACACCCTATCCATGAGGACAAAGATCAAATGGAGAAACAAATTTTTATCGTTTCTTGCAATAATAATAAGACACTGATATTGCATTTACTGAAAATGTCACAAGGGATTGCAATTCTTGATGAACAACTTTTAGAGCCACGAGGTTCCCCAGAAACAGACTGAAGGAAAGAATAATTTGCGATACTGAAACTTATTGAAAACAACAGCGAACAAATTTGATCCCTAGATGTAGTCATAAATTCACAACCTCCCAGCTCTGCCTCGGAACAACCTGTTGGTGCGAGGGAGTGTATAGCTGCTCGAAACAATGGGCAAGTTCAAGTTTCTCAATCAAAATTTTAGCAAATAAATGAACTTTTTCTTATTAAGGGAAAGCATTAAAGATAGTTTCTTCAGTGTTTAATTTTGATAGATGGCAACTTTTGCAATCAAGTATCACTTCACCACATCTGTTAGATTTTCAATGAAGAGTTTAAATCTCGATTAAGCATGTATCCAATAGATAATTGTTTTTGTTCGATACCAGATGGAAAATATGATGATAGTCACATCCACAAAATAAGGTTCAGATTACAGAGACAACTAACCTCCATTTTCGCAAGCAATTCGGTTGCATTTGGAGAAGAAATAACGATGTGCCTAGAAGCCGGCTTAATAAAACCTTCTCTCACACCATTGTCAAATAGTTGAAGCAAGGAATTGTAGTAGCCATCAACATTTAACAAACCAACCTGTGTCAAAAAAAAAGTAAGAAATGTTTACATGAACAGAATTTTTCCAGAATTTTGTGAAAAAGATGCATACTCACTGGTTTATTATGAATTCCAAGTTGTGACCATGTTATCACCTCCATCACCTCTTCCATCGTTCCATATCCTCCTACAATAACATTGTGAATTATTTTCGGGAACTAGGAAGATCTTAGAAAAACAAACAGACAAGAGAAATTATTAAAAACTTACCAGGAAGTGCAATGAATGCATCAGCCTGTCCAGCCATCACAGCTTTTCTCTCATGCATATCAGAAACCACCTTTACCTCACCTACTGTTTCCCCAGAAATCTGAAACCAAAAATTATCATTCCTTTGATATTATGAAACCTGTAAATTAACTTAGCATAATTTACCACACAATGAAATCCTACTCGAGTGTTTTTTTTGTTCATGTGGACAGATAGACTGATAGATGACTCTGTAAATAGCTAAAGATGCAAAAGTACATCTAAAGAGGCTTATATACTCATGAACTGATCACAAAATTCATTTACTGTTGAAAGGCCTTCAGTAAACAACAAAGTTCAACAGATTCAGTCATTTGAAAGCTTATAGTCATGAAGGAATAGCAAATTAAACATAGTTTATGGACAAAAGATGGGAGAGAGAAGGCTAAAAACCATACCTCAATTGGAACAAGAGCTTTAGGAATCACCCTGCACACACCGAATTAGAATACTCTTCTACCATGAACAACAGCGCAAGAGAAGAAAAAGAAGACGAAAAACAAAAAAAAATTGTAAGTAGTACCCAAGAACATGGCATCCACCATCATAAACTGTCTGAGAAATCAGCCCCATTAATCCCACGCTTCCGCCTCCATAAACTAAATCGATTCTCTTCTTGACCTACAACACATGAAAAAATCATCATGCATATTTGTTTCATATCCTTTCACGAAGTCTTGATTGAAGATGAAGTTGTACGAGTTAAGGTAGGGAGTACCAGTTCACGGCCCAGCTCCACAGCGGCATCGCCGAAGACGGTTCGGTTGCCGGAGTTGCTTCCGCAGAAGACGCAAATCCGCTTGAACTCGCTTCCAGTCTCGTCGCCCATCTCTCTCATCTACAATTCTCAGAGAAGC
>JBBPFQ010000118.1:3257059-3268735 GCA_037974815.1 Kaempferia elegans | reverse complement strand
GACTGCCTATCGCCGAGGGGGGATGACCTTCGGGGAGGCCGCCCACCGGAACCCAAACTATAACCTAGATGGGTGGGTGAATCCGTTGATGGATCGTAAACAATTATGACTGAATTACGACTTCAATCCGGTCTCAAAAATAATATAGACTTTTACGTGGCGTTGATGTGATATTGAAGGATCTCACTTAAAGGGTCCACGCTAATTGGCCATTTCGAGTGGGACCCACGGGAGAAGGTACGGCGTTTCTGGAATGGGCCGCATCTTCAAACTCTTTTAACGCTTCCGTTATTTATTTACGGGGTACCGTTGGAATGAGATCTCGAATCGGAAGGCCGGCCGAAACGACGCCAAAAGGACATCGTCTTCTACGCCAGACAAAGCGGTTTCAAAGATCACTCTTCCATTTGCCATCACCAGGTCTTCTCCCCTTTCTCCTTTCTTCCTCGGATCATGCTGTATAAATAACTCGTCGGGTTGCGGTTCGGAGAAGCCCTCGCCTCCGGTCACTTCCCTTTCCACGCTGATCGGGGGTGTTCGGGTGTTAAGGATCCGTAGAATAGGCGGCGGTGGCGGAGTCATCATGAATGTCGAGAAGAAACCTGTGGTATCGGATGTTGGCGCCTGGGCGATGAACGTGATCAGCTCCGTCGGCATTATCATGGCCAACAAGCAGCTCATGTCGCCCCACGGCTACGCTTTCTGCTACGGTACTCTTGCTCTCTTTCTTCCTCTCTGTCTCGATCTGTTTTCTTCTTCTTTTTTTTCCCTGGAATTTGATCGCTTTTTTCCCTTGAGTTTTGTTGAAGTTGTTTTTATCTATTTTTAAATAAAGAATACTTGTCTCACTTCTTGTTTGGGATTCAATTTTTTCAGTGACTTTAACTAATTGCAGTTTATATTTGCAGCAACGACACTGACAGGTTTTCATTTTTGCGTCACTGCTCTTGTTGGTTGGATCTCAAATGCTACTGGACTCTCTGTGTCGAAGTATGTACCATTCTGGGAGCTTTTTTGGTTCTCCATTGTTGCAAATCTGTCAATTACTGGAATGAATCTTAGTCTCATGCTGAACTCTGTTGGATTCTATCAGGTTTGCTAGTTTACAACTTTCTGTTGACAAGATGAAAGAGACATGGTTTTATTCAAATGCCTTAACTCTTAATCTTCTTTATTCCCCCTAAAATATTCAGATTTCAAAACTGAGCATTATACCTGTGGTTTGCTTCATGGAATTTCTATTGCACAGCAAACACTACTCATCTCGAGTGATATTAGCTGTAGCTGTTGTGGCCGTGGGAGTAGGTATTTGCACAGTAACAGATGTGGATATTAATGATAAGGGTCTTCTGTGTGCATGTGTGGCTGTTTTTTGCACATCACTACAGCAAATTGTGAGAATCTAACTTCTTAAACTGAGCATGGCCACATATATCTTTTCTTTTGTTTGCTTGTTGCCTTTTCCCTCAAATTCTTGGTTAGATGCATTCTAGGTTGGATATATTAAAAAAAACATTTTTCAAGAGTAGCTTGTGTGTTGATATGCCAAAGTTTATCTTAGATAAATGATCATATTATTTCCATTGTTTTCATATGTCATATTATATATATGGATGTTTTGTTGCAGTGTTTTATGGTTATTCTATTCTTTCGCCATAGGTCTATGTCCTAAACATCTTACAGTACTGGTCTAGGATAGCAACATGAATAGATGCATTCTAAATATCTAATTAGATTGACTTTGGTGGCAAAAATGCAATATTCTACTTCTCTTTCTATGTAATCAGGCAATAATGCTACCAGTTTATAATAGTATTTTGCACATTGTTCCGCGGTAATAATTTCATAGACAAATTCATTACACACACACATCTGCTTGCAAGTTTGTCTCATAGGTTTCACAAGCTTCAGGCTTATTTAATATATCACATTTCTGTTAAAATAATCACAAGGTTTTCTGTTTATACAAACTGGATTTGGCAGTAAAGATGTGTTGCAAGGCTTACTGAATTTCACTGTTATGGTGTATCTCATAGAAATGGAATGGGATATTGCTAGTGTTTCGGGATTCACAGTGAATTAATTCACCCTGTTGATGTGTATACCGTGACACCTATTCAGCTTAATTTTTTTTTTGGAAGTCTTCACGTTTGCTTCCAGCAATGACTTCAGCATTTATTATTTCTAATTGTTTGTTCCTATCACATAGTCATTGTTAATCACATTGTTTCAGACTATTGGGTCTTTCCAAAAAAAATACAATATTGGTCCCTTTGAGCTTCTGAGCAAAACTGCACCAGTTCAGGCGATCTCTCTTGTACTGGTTGGTCCGTTTGCTGATTACTACCTCAATCACCGCTTGCTTATGGAATATCATTATTCTTCAGGAGCAATTGTAAGTTCTGCATCCTTGTTTACAAAGTTGGATAAGGCTTCTGGTTGATAGATTTTGCCTCGACTTATTTTGCATCATTAGTTATTAGCCAAGCTGATGCATCTAATCTTGTGCAAACCAATGATCATAAAGCAACAGAAATGAATACTTGAATACTAGTTTAACATGAAAGGTAATGCAATTGATTTTGCCTTTCTGAATTTTTGAAGGTATTATTCCTGTTAATCTTACTATAATTCATATGAATACTCGTTATTATGATGACCCTTACATAAATCTGCAAATTGCAGTCTAAGTTCATCATGAACTTAACAATTGACCTAAGCATATATTGGACCCAAGCTTAAAAAGGACATCTTTTGCATATCTGCTACAAATTTGCACACAAGATAACTCACAGTTCTAGTAGCTACCTTTTGTTTGTAATACAAGGAAACAACAAATGTCCACTCCACTCTTGTTTTTGCTATGAATGCTTGCCGCCTCTGTTTCTGTTTGCAGTTTTTCATTCTTCTCTCGTGCGCTCTGGCCGTATTCTGCAACATGAGCCAATATCTTTGCATCGGTCGATTTTCTGCAACATCCTTCCAAGTCTTGGGTCATATGAAAACTGTCTTTGTGCTTATGCTGGGATGGATACTTTTCGATTCTTCCCTCACTTTGAAGAACATCCTAGGAATGTTACTCGCGGTGCTCGGCATGGTAGCTTACAGCTGGGCCATTGAGACTGAAAAGCAGGTTAAGCTGCCGACACATATAAATGCCGATAGCAAATTAGCAGGGGAGAACGCGATGCTCCTGAAAGAGAAAGTAAATGGACTTCCTGAGGCCGACATCAAATTTGGGAAGAGTAAGAGCTGACTCTCTTGTTCTGCCATTCTTGTTTCTATTAAATATCATTGTACTCAAAGCAAATGAATCAAAAAAACACTACCATGTTGCTTCTCATGGCGAAGCTTGTGGTGTTTCTTTGCTCAAGATGTCCATGCTCAGCAGCCTTCATTCCTCCTTCAACTCTAGGGAACAGTCAAACATGAAGTCACACACACGACAATGTCTGCACCCAACAAGTTGCCTGCGGTGGGACCGACCACCACTTGTGACACAATTTAGGGCTGAACAGGTTTAAATTGAACTGATCAAATAGATTAAATTAAAAATTAAACCGATTAAATAAAAAAAATTAAATTGATAAAATATCAGTTAATTTAATTTTTAAATAAAATAATTAAAAATTTCAATTTGGTTTTGTTTAATTTGGTTCTGTTCCAATTAAATGTGTTTCAACTCATAATATGGGTTTAAGTTGGTTCTGATTTGATTCGTTTCAATTCATAATATGAGTTCGATTTAGTTATGATTTAGTTTTAACTCATAATATAGGTCAGGTTTAGTTTTGATTTATTTCGATTTGATTCTGATTTAATTTAATTTTATTTTATTTTTTAAAATTAAAATTAAAATCAAAATCAAACCGATTAAATAAATATAATTGATATTTAAAAAAATAAAATTGTAAATTAATCGAATAGAACCTTTTAACTTGATCGGTAACTCTAATCGAATTTTTACTCGTACATATAGACAAATTGCCATGCAAAAAAACAGTCCATTATACAAGTGCATACTTTCCCAGTCTATGCAGTATATTTTTATACAGCAGAATAACAGAGGTTCTTCCTGCTAATTAAAGAAGCAGTCAAGCAGGGCTGGAGAGAGAGAGAGAGAGAGAGAGAGAGTCAGTGAGGTCTTTGGGAGAACAGTAGCCTTGTAGCAGCGTATAATTAGTCAACCGGAGAGAGAGTGAGAAACGGAACCTGTCCCATCGCTTTGTATTAGAAATAAGCAGGCACCCTCCTCGTGAGCGACCTTGTAGATTCCTCTGCGCAAAAGCAGCATCCCACCAAAGGAGAGAGAGAGCGAAGTAAAAACAGGGGTGAGGGGAAGAAAAAGGAGGCAAACAGCGCCTCCGCAATCACTCACACTTGCTTTTCTTGCCTACGACTCGCGCTGGGAGGAACGCCAGATCGAGGTCCCGCTTCCCCCTTTCGCTTCCGAGGCGAAAAGAAGGTTTTTTTAGAGCTGAAACAGTGGCAGAGTGACGGAGGACGAGGAAAAGGTGAGGCCTTGACGAGTGGTGAGGCGGTGGAAGGCGGGGGGATGACGTCGGGCGGTGGGCGGCTGCCCACCTGGAAGGAGAGGGAGAACAACAAGCGCCGGGAACGTAGGCGGCGGGCGATCGCCGCCAAGATCTTCACCGGCCTGCGGACGCTCGGCAACTACAAGCTCCCCAAGCACTGCGACAACAACGAGGTCCTCAAGGCCCTCTGCCGCGAAGCCGGCTGGGTCGTCGAAGACGACGGCACCACCTACCGCAAGGTCACCTCTCTTCTTCTCTCTCTCAAGTTCTAGGGTTTGTCATAGCATATTATAGCGGTCATGGAACTCATCACTTTGATTTTTTTTTTGGGTAGTAAATTTGATCCTGATTCACCATGGATCGAACTCTTTGCTGCAGATCCATTTCGATCTGTTCATTTATTTTTTTCCTCTTCATTGTCCACTTGACTAAAGATTTCTGATCTGTGATTGCAAAGTTTCCCCCTTCCGAATTCTTTTATTTCTGCTCAGTTTTAATCGATTTAAATCCACTTTCTCGATCCATCTGTTTAATTTTATCTGTTTGTTTCCAGTTCTTCGCACAGTATTATTGCATAATTTGGTTTTCTTTCTGAAAGTACTGACCATTATCGATATAAAAATTACTTTGGCATCTCTTTTCTTCATCATCTTCTTCCTCAACAACTTCTTTTGACTGGATCACTTTATCAATCCTAGTCTGATTCATAGGATATGTCATCGAACCCAAGATGATGGGGCTTTTTTACTTTGATCCTCGAAGTTTGTGTCTCCACACTGCCATAACTTTGCTCCCTTTTGTTTCTTTCCACTTGTTCATACTGATGCTGAGAATCCAGTCTCGGAGAGGACAGAAACTGTCTGCAAAGTATGTTCAAAGCCATCGCCGTGATGATTGGGAGATAGAAAATCACGTCGATACTTTCAGTCTACTTACTAATCCTTTATTAAGATCATCTGTGTCTTTGACAGGGATGCAGGCCGCCTGCAGTACCACCGCCGGAGGCTGCTTCAGGAGGGCCGTCGACAAACATAAGCCCGTGTTCCTCGCACCTCTTGAGTCCGTTGTCATCTTCGTTTCCGAGTCCCGTCCCTTCTTACCACGCCAGCCCTTCATCATCATCCTTCCCCAGCCCCAACCGTCTCGACAGCTCCGCCGCCAACCAAAGCGTCAACCCTGCCTGCCTTCTCCCCTTCCTTCGCAACTTATCCACCCTCCCGCCTCTCCGCATCTCAAACAGCGCGCCGGTCACACCGCCCCTGTCCTCCCCGACCGCCGCTTCTCGCCCGCCGAAAACTCGGAAACTCGATTGGGATAGCAACGCATTCTCCCATCCTATGTTCGCTGCCTCCGCCCCTGCTAGCCCCACGCGCGGCCGTCATCACTGGCAACCGGCGACCATACCTGAATGCGACGAATCCGATGCCTCGACCGTCGGATCCGGCCGCTGGATTAACTTTCAGATGACAGCCCCGGCTTCACCGACCTACAACCTCGTCGACCCCGGCGCCGCTTCGGCAAAGGACGCAGAGCGTTGCTCGCCAGGAGGAAGAGTGGGGATGGAGTTCGAGTTCGAGAGCGGCACAGTCAAGCCTTGGGAGGGGGAGAGAATTCATGAAGTCGGAGTCGACGACCTCGAGCTCACTTTGGGAGTGGGGAGTGTGCCGGCATCAAAGTGACCGAGCGAGCGCGAGCGCGCGCGCGTTTTCCTTGCCTCCTTCGTTATGTAATTCCATAGCCTATCTCGATGCGACCGTTTGCCCAATGACTCTTTACAGATTATTATTGTTGTCTTAATTGTGTTGGCTTCCAGTTATATTAACTATGGCATGCAGTTTATCGATCGATCGATCATATTGCCCGGTTTTCTTCATCGTTCAATCAGTCAATTATAAATTCATCTTTTTGTGATTATAAATTTTTAAAATGAGCATAATCACTTTTTTTTTTGAATAGCATTATCTTTTTGGTCGAGAGCTGTGGATCTTATCGACTGTCTCCGACTGAGGCCCGGTCTGCAGACGTCTCGCGTTGGTCGAAGAGGGCCCACCTTCACGTGGTGTCTATGGAGTTGTCATCCGCCAATCACTACTGTACATGTCTTTTCCTAAAAAGAAGGTCGGACCCAGTGATAGAACCTCATCAACTCACATGATGATGATAAGATTTATTATTATTATTATTATTATTATTTATTCGATCCTTTAATTCGTCTACTTGATAAATTCGTACCCGAATCACGGGATGTTTTACCAATTTACTAACTGCATTTTACTTGATCGCATAGGGAACTATTTTCGCACCTAACTCTATTAATCCAAAAACATATAGTAGTACATTCCTCTTTTTTTTTTTTTCCTTTTCGTGAAAGAATCAGGTAGGTTTGCATGTGTGCATCTTTAATTTTTACACCAGCTTTTGTAAGTTTTTGTAAATTTATTATTCTCAATTTATACGGTAGGATATAGAGGAAGTTTGCAGGATTATATTAATTTTAATTTGAAATGAAACTGTAGTATTTAAAAATTTAAAAGTTTAATATTTTTAGAGTTAAGAGAGTTCTAGAAATTCATTGGTGGCGTTGATTATTAAATATCATTGTTGTATGTTTTCTAATGAGTTAGCGATCAATTTTATTTTCAAACGGATGGACATCACTATTCAGAAATTAAAAATTTGTGAATTTTCAAATTAGAGGGTCGTAATTAAGAGCTCATTTATGGTATTAGTTAGTGAGTATCATTATCTTAGACTTTACAATAAACTTGTGAGAAATTTTCTCACTCTCAATTTATACTATCGACTTCAGGTTTGAGTACATGAATATATTAAGGAGACTTTAAGAATACATTGATTTTGATTTGAAGTGAATTGGAATCCTCTAATTAATTTCATCAGTCACATTTTCATCCAAACTTAATTATTGATAGATACAGAAATTTCTAAATTACTTTAAACCAAAATCAATATACTCCTTCCTGAAACCTCCTTAATGTATTTTTGTCATATATCTTAATTCGATAGAATATATGAAGAGTAGTGTTTTTTTAAAAAAAAACTGTCTGTGCAAAAATTTAAAAACATGTACAACCACGCAAATCTAGTGATTATATTGTAAGGTATGGGAGCCTCATAATGAAAATGAAATGTGTTGTGTTTTTGAAATTATGAAACGGATAATATTGAGGTATATGGGAGCCTCATAATTCAGAGCTCTTGTTAATCTCGCAGTCGCGCCATTAATGGGTATCCACATGACCTGTTGGAGGAGAAAGGCAAGGGCTTATGCCAATTAAGTTATTAGGTAGCACCTGATGATGAGACTGATAGGATGATGACAGTGATGGTGGTGGTATTTAGTTAGGTCTGATCGACTCGACTAGTAAACTATGGTTTCCCAGACTCCACTAGATTCGACTATAGTGATGGTTCGCTTGTGTTCACTAGAAACAATAGAAAGGAGATGCACAAGTAGTGACCAAACTACAAGCAACCATTATCGGATTGATAACACGGCCTCGTGATCTAGAGAAGACTACAAACTACCATTACCGGAGAGAGCACCGCGGCCTTGTGACCTAGAGAACAAGTGTGGATTCTACACGTTTAGACTTCTCTCTTGAACTACACATTGAATTAGTTCAATTGGTTAGACTATTTTCTTGTGGCTCACATAATCAATTTACAATTTGCTAGATTAGGCTATCCTTATGCTGTGTTGCGCGCGATTCCGCCAAAATCGAGCTAGTTATTGATGGAAGTTGCTCCACGCTAATGACAAATACATTGTGTAAAAACTTAGTTTGGGACATCGACTTTATTAGAGCTTCAAAATAACATTCTCCAATACATAAATTTAAATATTTTAGTGTGAATCGTCTCAGAGGCGTTTCACTTTGATTTTTTTTTTAAAAAAAATTAAAATGGTATCCCACCCTATGTAAAATAGCACAACTATCATCTAGTAATATACTCATTATTATCTCACCTATAATTTTCATATAAATCTGAACTGGTTGGACACAGTGTAGCAGACATGAAACCATAGTTACTACACATATTGTAACAACTATAGTCTATAGTTTAGCAGTAACACATGCTACAGTTGTAGTTTGTAGATGTACTAAAGTTTCGTAGCTACTACAACAGTTGTAGCAGTTATAGTTTCGTAACTGCTATAACATAGAAAATATCATTAATAAGCAAGACTAAAATTGTTAGGAGTTTCAAAAAGGCTTTAAACGATATTTTCTGAATCATAGTTTCGTAACTGTTATAACATGGAAAATATTATTAATAAGCAAGAGTAAAATTTTTAGGAGTTTTAAAAGGACTTTAAACGATATCTTCTGAATCCAAGACTAGGTCATTGTGGGTTACACTCGGTAACAAATACAGATATCTGAAAGAGTTTCAATTTAATATAGTGTTTGCCCTGTGATTCAACCTTAGTCAAGAGTTATAACCTCTCAAACTTTACTTCACCTTTACGTTGTAGCAACTATGATTTCGTAACTACTACAGTTGTGTGATAGCTTAGTTAGCAACTACGAACTATATCTACTATAACTGTGTAGACACCTCCATTTACGTCTCTTCGGAGACATCCAATAAAATTACTGATTCTTAGTTGTTACAATGTGTCCCCCATTCAGAATTGATGCAGAAAATATAGGCAAAAATATAATAATAAAAATAATATGGTAGATGATAATTGGTTAATTGCATATGGGCATAGTACTCTTAAAGTGGAGTATCAATTTGATAAATCCGAAAATAAGGAATAACCTTCCTATTTTTGTCTAAAATTATATGCATATTTTTCAAATGAAAATTAGCTGACCCATTAATATGGGTCAGTCGAGGCCCATCAGCGGCCCAATATTGTGAAACCCTAGATCGTTGCTCCAGGTTAAAAACTATTTAATCTCATAACCAGTCTCGATTCTCGATCGGAGCATCGGTTCCCTTTCGTTTTCCTTCTTCCCATCTCTAAATCTCTCTTTCGATCTCGACCTTCGACTATGTCACTCTCAACGATGAGAGCGTAGCAGACGGGCGGTCTGAATCTGATGCCTTGTTGAATGTCTGCAACCTTATCAGCCTCTGAGAGATATTCCCTTCTTCAATCGGAGGTTTCAAATTCAAACTTCGATTCCAATCTCGTCGCTGATTTTTAACGAAGTCTTGTTTTTTATTTTTTGTGGACACTTCAGATCTATTTCTTCCTCTTCGATCTAAGCGATTTGAGTTCAAAAATCTTTCCTTTTGTTTTTCTTGTTCGAAGTCGAAAATTTGCACCAATTACTCGCCTCCTCAAGGTTTGATTTTGTATTTTTCCTGAGGGGGAAACAGTCCGTGCAGAAATCCAAGCGATTGTGGTTCCAACCCATCGCACGGCGTCATACAGATCGATCAAAAGCCATTTCCAACACCTTGCTTGATTTATTTTTATCATTTTTTTTCGTTAGATTTTATTTTTCCCTGTGTTTAAATTGTGGCAGATGATGTTAATTTGAATCTTATCCTACACACTGAACTCTGGTGTAGACCAACAACTCCGCTTATTATCTGATGCCTTTCTTATCTTTAATAAAATCACGGAGTACTCCAGATTAAAAGGAAACTCTTTTGGAGATTTAAATACTCGTTTTTTTTTACAAACAAACTTTGTGGAGCTTCTTGACCCACCGGAATTGATTTCTGAATTCTGATACAGTCACTTGCTATTGTTCATCAAAGCAAACTAGCACTTTTCCTCTTCATCCACTTCGTCGATTGCAGGCAAATCGTCAAAAGACAACCAACGCTAAATTACCTCTCTCATGTTGGGGAGGAATTGCACGGGAGGGATGAAGAGGTGAGCAATGGAGTTTAGCATTTGGATGAATGTCTTGTGGGGAATATCTAAGAGGTGTTTTCAGTAACAAGGAATCAATGGGGGAGCAATTTTTGTTATGTAAATTTATTTCTAGAGTTGTCGATCTAAAATAGTGAAAAAACATTACGATGATTTAAAGTTTATAGGGCAAAAATCGATAGGGTTATTTTAAAAAAAAGACTAATTATCTAAGAGACCTTGACTTTTTTTTATTATGAAAAGTTGTCTCCCCTACCGGAAAATTATACAATTATCGTTCACTATAAAATAGTAACTTATATTCATTATTATATTTGTCTTATTTTTTTCATCTAAATTGGTGTATTATAACAATCTATAGTTATTGTACAGTTGGAACAACATATTTGTTACAATTGAATTATCAAATTTAAAAAAGGTCTTAATTTATTATTAAAATGACGCCTTACTCTTTTGTAAAATGGTACAATTTTCTTCAACTATTAAATAACGATATATTTTCATTATTATATATATATTTTTTATTTTTTCCGGTCTACATTGGACAATTATAGTAGTTAGGAAAGGATTTAAATTATATTTTGTTCATGAAATCTTATTAGTAGTTCACCTGATGCATGAATTATATCACAAAAAATATTATTATAAATTATGAAAAATTTTCTTAAATACAATATTTGTTGTGGAGCTTTTTTGGTTACCATATACTTCGCATATTAAAATTTTAAGAGCTACATGAGATAATGATTGTTCTTGACTTTTGTTAATCATCATTGCATATGAAACAATCATGGGAAATCTTGGATCAAATGACATTCTTGGAATAAGAACTTTATGACATGCATTACTTTTGTTAAAAAAATTTCCTTCTAAAACATGGTTTTCAAACATCATGATGATCAATTTAGTTCCATTGCATAAAGAGAATGATATATGTTCCGTAACAACATAATAGGAGTTCTAACCTTCAAATTTAATTTGTGATTTGGAACTTCAGAACATCTAATTCCATTCAACATTTCATTTATACATTGAACAACATCAATAGTGAGTGCTAATATAGCTCTATGTTTGAAGTATGTTGTATCAATTATTGTACTACCAAACGATGAATATGTATTCTCGATGATTGTTGTAATGGGATCATCATTGTATTTAAGCAATATTACATCTGGAATATCAATCATTACATAGCCATTATTTGTTCTTCAATTTTACATCTCCTATATTTGAAATCCAATCAGAAAATTTATTGATTTCATTACCATATTCATCAAAAGC
>JBBPFQ010000118.1:3113492-3126515 GCA_037974815.1 Kaempferia elegans | reverse complement strand
AGAGAATTTTTATCTACACGATCAATTTGGACGCCCGTGAGTTATTCTCACTTAGGGCACTCGGACCCGGTTGAATCTACGATAGTAGACCAGGTTTAATCTACGAGAGTCGCCTAGGCTACGCGCCTAATTTGGTCGTCAAAAATTATTTTTACATATATAACTCCGGTAAAATGCTCTATTATCCGTTGCCAACTTCTCGGCGTAAATATATATAAACCTCTCCGCCCGGTCCTCTTCGCGAAGAAATCGTTGTTAGGGTTTACTCCCGCCGCAATCTCAAGTCTTCGCAGTCCAGATTGACGCTCCGATTGTTCACTTCAGTCTTTGCGAGGTCTCCACTCTCGTCTCGCGCTTCCTCAATGGCGTTTTGGGGTTAGAATTCCTTTCATTCCAGGCTTTTCTGCGGCCTCTCTACCTCGTTCGTTTTTGCTCTTACTCGTCTGTTTGCTTCTCTCGTTGCAGGAGTGGAGGTGAAGCCCGGAAAACCTTACACTCACGTCCACGACCAAGCTCGCGGAAGACTTCGCATCGGCCAGGTTTGACATCTTATCGAAACCTATTCTTCTGCAGGTTTGCTGTTTTCAGCGTTTCTGGGTCATCAAGGAATCCCGTTTTTTGTTCGTTTGTTGTAGGCGACGTTGGGAAATGGTAAGGCTACCACAAAGAGCGTTGTGCAGTGCAATGTTGGCAAAAAGAGTCCTGTTTTGCTTTGCAGTTTGATTCCTGATAAAACTGAGGCCTGTCCTCTGGAGCTCGAGTTTGAGGAGGAGGGTGAGGTTGTCTTCTCGGTCATAGGGCCGCGAAGCGTCCACCTTTCTGGATATTATATTGGCAGTGGCCGGAGCAGCAGGGATGGTGGAGACGATACGTATCCTTGTAATGTGTAGTTGATGTTGAATCTGTTTAAACTTGTATATTCTCTGGTTTGTTCTTTACTTGGAAATAGCGATTCATATGGCGAAGATATTGGAGTGGAGGATTCTGAGAGCTATGAGGAGTTTGACAGTGATGAAGACGAGTATGAATCGGACTTCATTGATGATAGTGACATTGACATGTTTCCACTCTCTCCTCGTCATAAAAGCAATGGTAATCCATTTTTTTCTGCCAAGTTATTCTAGAAGCATCTATTATGGATACATCTCTTCTTCGTCTGTCCATGTTATGTCACATTATAGTAAGCAAAGTAGATATTTGCCCTTGATGAACAGTGTAAGCTATCAAAGTTAAGTAATAGAGACCATGCAAGAGTTAATTAAGAAATCTAGCTTACTCAGAAGAGATTGAACTATAATTTCCCATCAATGGTATGAAGGAAAAAAAACACAAAATGTATATGCAATTGTGATGTAATAGTTGTATTTTAGTTACTTAAAGTTATTGGCAGTACTATTTTGATTCTTAATTCAAATAGTGAAGATGAAAATAAGGACCTTGGACATGCAAAATGATATACTAGGATAACATACTATGGACAATGTTCTTAATAATGATTGAACAATAATAAACTGTTTTGGGAACCTTTACTGGTAAAACTCTGTCATTATGCTGATTGAACCACACTTTTCTAAAGTGCATGGGAAAAAGATAGCGAGATTAGTGCATAGTGCATATGTAGTGGGGGGTCTATGTAAGGTCGTTAGGAGAATTAATATTCGGTTGGCTTGCCCAAAACATATTCTAGTGTTGACTTGCCCAAGAACATATTGTTCTAGTGTCAGCTAACATCAATATCGTGTCTACATGGGCAAATGTTGTGTCATTAGCGTCAACATAGATTTGGTAGTGCCTATCGAGATTGATCTCCTATTGTCCTAAATAGAATGATGCATGAAGATTCTCTTCCCATGTTTCTTTCTTCTATTCTGTTTCTCAGTGAAGGGCAAGGAGATCAAACACTAAAAAGAGAGGGGTGGAGAAAAAAGAATCATCAATAATGATATCGAGATGGAAATATTTTGGCCTCATGGCCCAACTTTCATTCACTTTCATTTGTAAGTCATGAGGACGAGATGAAACACTAAAAAGGGAGAAATAGAATAGAAGATTCCCCAATCGGAGCACCAAATATAGCAAAGAAGTGACACTAGAGTTCTATAAATATAGATGTATCAATATCCTATACCTATATATGTTCTAATTTCAATTGTGTCAATCGAAATCCAACTATTAGTAGTCTAGATCTAACTATTAATGCTTAACTAAGATATGTTTATGAACACAGAGATATTAATTTCAATATTGGATGTCTTAGGAACTTATTTAGTTTTCGTCTTGAATTTTTTTGATATTAATCTTAGTAGGATACTAAAACTAATGCTCTCATCCAATAATACATGTCCTTTACTGTGGAAAGAATCTTGCAATATTCTACATACAATTCTTGCTGGAGATTGAATTTCTGATTCCGAATGATATTTTAAACTTCACATTATCCAACATTAAGTTGTTGCATTATTCTTTTACTTGACTAATTTAATGATCTTCATGTCACCTTGGTATTTACTTTACCTCTTCTCTTCATTCAACTAGTTGTAATTGAGGAGATTGTAGACGATGAAAAACCAACAAATCGAAATAATACTCGTCGACGTTTGAAGAAAAAGAGTCAAGTGAGTGATACTGATAATGAGGATGACAATTCTCAGCTCCAACTGATTGTTAAGCCTAAGAACACTGCAGTCGTTGAAAGTGAAGATGAAGACGGTTTTCCAATCTCTTCTTTGTTAAGGAAAAATGTGAACAAGAATGAACCTGGAGATGAGAAAACGGATAAGAAGACAGTTGATGAAGACAAGAAAAGAAAGATTGATGCAATTAGTCAAGAGACTGAACCTTCAAGGTTTGACTTGTTCATAATATGTATTTGTGTTACTTGTTTCCAACAGCATGTATCCATTAGCAGGGGTGTTACTGGCGTTGAGCAGAACCATGTCCTTGGTGATAATGTTGAAACTCATGTGGGCGAAGGGAAGCGGAAAAAGAAGAAAGAGAAGACTGTGAAGGACAAAGAACTTGCAGAAGAAGCGATTAAAGGGGATGGAAATGCAATTCCTAATGCCAATGGCATAGATCAAAATCACCCCTCTGAAACTGGGAAGCCACTTAATGAAAAGTCAGACATAGCAATTACTTTGACTTCACTAGACCTTTAAATATGCATATTTGATTTAATCTTTCTTTGAAATTATTCAATTGTGTAGTGACCAAAGCAGTGGCGGTAAAAATAAGAAGAATAGAAAGAAAAGACTTAAAGAGGAAATTGCTCATGAAAAAGCTGGTGAAGAGACTGGTGTGAACGAAACAGAAATGAATCAAGACGCTACAGAGGTTAAATTGGGTTCTGATAGTGCAGAAGTGGAACAATCAGTAAGAGAAGCACTGAATAATGAGTAAGATATAAAACAGCCTTATAGAAGCGTTCAACATAAAACAGTGTTATAAGACTGTCATGCTATTGGATATCTCGGGGTTAATTGATAAATCTATCACAATTTTTGTATGAAATTCCAAATATATAATGTTATTATTTTTTTTCAAAATTTATCACAACATTTATTTATTAATTTCAAATTTGTCATCCATTTGCTATCCATCTGCAATTAAGCTGTTTGTGGCATTGACATGGCAGAATGCTTGATCATCTGATTTATCTACATTAGTGTTGGATACTAATCATGCCACGTCAACAACTTAAGTGGGAGGGAAAAATATTACAAGTTGATCTCTATATTATAGTCTGCAATGTTTTTTTTACTCAAGTTGATGATGTGGCATGGTTGATACTATTCGAAGATGTGAACAAAATAATGGCTGATCTGGTGTTCTGCTATGTCAATGCAAAGACTCCAACAACCACAGACAAGGATTGCAGATGGATGAGTAAACGGTGTGATAAATTTGAAAATTTTAAAATCTCAACTGTTGATAGGTTTGCATTTTTTTTAAAAATGTTATGATAGATTTGAAAATCTATGTGGAAGTCGTGATATACTTGTTAATTAAAAACTATTTACGTTGTGTGCAGAGTTCCTGATGACAAAAGGCTCTCGCAAAAAGCCAAGAAGAAGAAAAAGGGCAAGAAGGTCAGTAACCCTGAGAATAATTCCAATGTGAAGGAGCCTGACACTGCGCCAGAAGAACATGATCATGAACACAAAACGAGAACATTTTCAAATGGTTTGTCTGTAGAGGAACTCTCTATGGGCAAGCCCGATGGGAAGAAAGCTTCTCCTGGGAGTAAGGTAGTCTTATCATCTATGATCTACATAGTGATGCATGATTATATTTATGTTTCTTGGTTCCATGCATTGAGTTCATCTTATATTTGTTTAATTTTATATGTTTATTTGGAAAGAATGGAAGGGAAGGGAAATCAAATAATTGAAGTGAAAAGAAAAGTAACTAAATTCTTTTTGTCGTTTTATTGATTTACTTTTGGGTTGTAGGGAGAAAAAGACTCACTTTTCTGTGTTTATGAGAGATGTGAATGTCATCGTTTCATTTCCCTTCGATTCTACTTGTGCTTACTGGGAAAGGAGGAAATAGAAGGGAAATGAAATGATTTATGCAAAAAGAAAAAAATGTATTATTTTACTTCCAGTATTACTTCACTTTTTTGTATTTATGAGTTGGATAAATTTCAGTTCATTTTTGCTTGATTTGAGTAAAATAAAATAGAGGACATAAATGAAATTAAATTCATTTTAAGTAAACATAACATACCTGAGAATGCATGAAATATGATTTCATTCCCAGGTTTCGGTGAACTATGTTGGCAAGCTAAAGAATGGAAAGATTTTCGACTCAAATGTTGGCACAAGACCTTTTAAATTCCGCCTTGGTAAAAGTCCCTCTTTTATCACTAATACACATTGCAACATGTTGACTAGATTGAGAAATTACATCCTAATTGCAGGTGTTGGGCATGTCATCAAGGGATGGGATGTCGGCATTGCCGGTATGCCTCTATATTCTACACATACCTCTTTACCTCAAATCTATTTGTGAGACTAATGCATTTAAGTTTGAATTATTTTAGGCATGCGAATTGGGGATAAAAGAAGACTCCACATTCCGCCATCAATGGGGTGAGTATTCTTTTCTGCTTGTGCTATGATCAAAGTTTGAAATTCCCTTCCATTTCCATGGGCACGAGCATAGCATCTTGTTCCACAGTCGAGACATAAACCCAAGAACTCCACTGCTCGTCACTTGCTGCCTATGTTAGCTCTGTCTATGCTGCAGGTTCCAGCATAGCATAACTCACTGACAAATAAACTTGTTGAATCCATTAAGCTTATTCCTATCTTTGCATTTTGAAATGTGGCTTCTTTATCTTGGTCCCTCACCGACTCATCAGTATTATCAGAATCTTGTCGACACATTGGCATGACCTTACTACTGTTTCATTTGTTCACTGGATCTCTCATTATAACTTTGGATGCTCTGTGTGCAGTTACGGGAACAAGAGTGTCGGAAAAATACCAGCAAACTCATGGCTCTACTTTGACGTCGAGCTGGTGGATGTCAAATGAACCAACTCCCATTAAATGAATCAATTTTGCTGATTGATACAAGTGGTATATTTGTTCTGATCCCATACAGCCATACTCAATACTTGGTGCCATCATCATCTTAGAACAAAATCATATCTGAGATAGAAATTTTGCCGTATATACTGGGAATGGTGATTTGTGGTTGAACATTTCTATCAAAAGACAAGACTTATTTTTTAATTTATTTTGCTGATTTTGATATGTGAATTCAGACTTGCAAGTTCTTAATCAGTTTGTCATTTTGATATTTAAAATTCACCTTTTCAGTTCTAAGATCATCAAAATATCTTGAAACTTTAATCTTGTTATTTCATATTGTAATCTTCAGCTTAATTCGCCATAGTATTGTAAGGACGTCTGGGGACGTGCATAATTCCTATTGTTTCAGTGAGAAAATCTAAATCAGATTTAAATGTTTTTGGGTATGTTAATTCTAAAATCAAATCGAATTAATTGTTTTAGTTTTGTTCTCCAATCCAATAGAAATATCAGCAAAATATAAATTAATAAATTTATGTAATTCCTAAACTGGTATTTTTATTTTTATTTGTGTAAGAACGTTGATCAGCCTGCAAGCCGTTTAGTTTTAAAAAAATACCGTTCAATCGAATTTGCCTTTGGTTTGACAGACGAACCTTTATATTAAGTAAATGAAAATTAAATTTATTTAATTATTTTTATAAAAATAGAAGAGACTTTTTATTTTTAAAATGATTAAAAAGTGAATACAAACCATTTGCTCTTAAAGTAAATATAATTTAAATTATTCTATAATTTTAAAAAAATATTGAATCACTAATAAATTTTAGAAGGAAAATTTTATAAATGCGCTGGGATTGAATATTTGAACACTAGATTTCTAGTATCAAGTTATCATTCATAATTTTTCAGTAATTCTATATCTATTATAAAATGTAAGAATAAATATATTTATTTGAGCAACTGTAATTGGCAAGAATATGAGAAATGATACTCATCTTAATTCTTAAGAGTGGTCTAATATGAGTATTTTCTAATGGTTAATAAAAAATTTCTATGGAATCAAGTCAATCGTAGTAAGTTTAACATTAGTCATCTTTCTTCCTAGGCGAGTATAGATTGGTAGGAATAAGATAAATTCAATAAGTAGAGGGGTTTGGGTATCTTTATAGCTGTCAATTTGGATTTACCCCATTGGATTGAGTTACTCATCAAATAATTTAAGCAGATTGTGTTAAAATTTTATCAACCTAAGTATGTCGTGAGTCGACTCACCTAGGCTTGCGACTCATGCGGATAGGGTCATGACGAGCTTGGGTTAGCCTGTGGATTGAAAAATACGTATAGACTAAGTTTTATATTAATTTATTAACTTCATTTGTTATTATTTTAAAATAAAAATATACTTTTCATCTTATATGAGTACGTATTCATATATATTTATATTAAATATTTACTTTTAGATATATTTAATTGATGAAATATTTTTAAAATAAAAGGTTGAATATATAATTTTTTTAAATTTTTGATAAACACACAGATTGACTAGCCTAACATTAGATTGGATAAGATTAAAGATTTCCTAATTTACTAAAATGATAGATCAGTTCATCTCGCACTACCAAATTGCTGACCTGTCAACAAGCTGACTCATCTTAGTCCGTCTTACCGCTCTACCATCCTGTTAATTATTTTTTTTTTACAATGGGCAAGAATATGGATAGAAAAGATGAAGTTAATAGAGTTTTTTTTTTTTTTTGGTTTAATAAATAAAATACAATTTTTCTTAATATTTTCATTGGAAGCCCAAGGTGCAAGTGACGCACGTGATTCTTGAGGAAGAAGCTTCGGATGTTTCGTGAGAAACAAACTTCAGACGTTTCTTAGCGTGCTCCAGCGCCTCTAGGTAGCCTGCTCACGCTACCATTGCGGCGTGAAACCCTAACCCTGGTCGAGCGCAAGAGCGGAGTGAATCCCTCAGCCGTCACCGCCCGAGATGGAGGACGAACGGACGCTGGCGACCGTAACCCATCCGAGCGGTCTGCCTGACGACTGGAGCAAAGAGGAAGAGGTGATCGAGGAGGAGCACCCTCCGGATGCCGCTGACAACGCCCACGAGTCGCCACCCCAAGGTTCTAGACCCGTTCAAACTTCTTATATTCAGATCTGACGTTATTTATTTATTTATCATTAAGATGAATCTTTGCTGGTACCCGAACAACACAGTAAGAAAGAAAAAATTGATTAAACTATTCAGTAAAAGAAGTGTGATAGTGTTTACTGCCTATGCTGTCATCTAGAATGGAAATTGATCTTTCACTCGTGTATTTAGTTACTCGTATCAGATCACGTTTTTTTATCCTTGTTTTTGCAGAGTTGCTGGATTCATAATTTGTTGTAGATTAAAAGAAGCTTCAGACTTATAATTGTAGTGGTGGTTGAATTTGGATTGACTTAGTCGATAATGATTTGGAGGGATTTAACGTCTCTTGCTGCTTTATCAAGTTATCATTCTCTTCTATGTTTGCTTATAGTCTACTAGAACTTAAGCTGATGAGATATATCAGGTGGCCTTGTGAGTTATTAATAATCAATGCAATTAACTGGCGTATAAACTTCAGTTTATCTGGGATCATCAGGAACCATTTGTATCTTTATACTGGAAAATTTTGGTGATCAAACGATCAACATACCACAATACTAATTGGGTTAACAAAATGGCAGTAGTTAAGCTTTCATTAGCAACAAACTTCTATCAATTCTATGCAGTCATGATATGCTCCTGTTCTCTTTTGTTCATTGTTTTTGTAGTGAGAATCATTATAAGGTGAACAGGAGTTCTTACGATTAATGTGGTCGACTTATTTATTGATTAGAGAAATTCTTAGGGGTTTAATCACTATTGTTTCGGTATATCTTGATGAAAGGAAGGAGACTTGGCAACTATGTTTTGGGCCATTCATATTCCACATGTAATTCCTTTATTTGTCAGGGACAAAACTCAATGAATTAGAAACTAACTACTTGGCCTTTACTGTGTATGCTTCCTAGTATAGTGAGTACAATGCATGCAACAATATGGATAGTTCAACATTGATGGTTTGCCTATTGTTTCTAAATTTGAGTGCTTATGCCTTTATATTATTCTACACCATGATACGGTAAACCTTTATGCATTTTTCCATCCTTTTATGCATAGAATAATTGATTTGTATGCCAATTAATTATACCACCTGTTTTAAATCTTCCGTATTTTGTATCAAGATAGATGATGGTAACTTTTAACTTCTTTAAGCTTTAAAGCAAACAACAATGTGTTCAGTGAATTTCTTTGTTAATTTATTTGCTAAAATCTTGCTTTGTTATTTATTTAGATCTGAAAGAAGAGGTAACTTCACAACTAAAGTCATTGCAACTGGAAGCAAGAGGTAGAATGTTTTTTTAAAGTAATTTGATGTTTGTAGATAATGTAGAGTAGTCCTCGAAAGAATGTGTAAGAGGCGTAATTTTGTTTGTTAATTTTCTTCTTTCATATTCTTTTGGTAAGCATGGACTTACTGTAAAACATTTGATCATATGCCACACTGAGCAAGACTTTCCCTCAAAGGGAAATATTGCCAGTGAGCTATGTGGCAATTCTTTTTATTCATTCAAAAGCTCCCTGATCCTCCACTGAACTTATAACCACCTTCATATTTGGACTCCTGTACCTTCGGATGTTAATTTTGATTCCACCATTTTCTTTTCTTATTTTTAATACTTTCTGGTGAAACTTTAGTGAAGGAAAAGGAGTCAATTGCAAATGATTTAACTGAAGAGATTGAGGAGCTCGATGAGGAGGAAGACAAGAAGCGACACTTGAATGTTGTTTTCATTGGCCATGTTGGTATGAATCCCAACTGATCCAGGATATATATTTTCTATAATTGTTTCACACTAATTTGATCTTCTTTCATTAGTTCTAATTTTGAATCTCGTGTGTGCATAAGTGCATGCTTCTAATCTAAATTGATTTTTTTCAAATATTATTCTTGGATTTGCTGAACTAGTTCACCAACATTCAATTTTTACAACATAAAATGAAAGATATCAGTAGTTCGATTACTCAAAATTAATAACTTAAAATGACTTCTTTATGTTATTAATTTTAATTTTGTCTCTTTCAGATTTACTGAATTTTAATGGATGCTAGAAATCATGGTTCAGTGAACAGTTAAGTTGGAAATCGAGTTTAAATGCTGAAATTAGTCTCTAGGTATTTTAAGAATGGGAGAAATACATATTTATCTCTCAAACTCTGAAATAGTGTATTATAAAATTATGGAATGCATAATTGTCATCCCATCCAGAAGCATTATGTGTTAGTACCTTATCTATATTTCAATCTAGGTTTCATAATGTTGAAAGTTGCATTTTGGATGTTCAAAGCATCAGGGGCATATCCAAAACTATGTGTAAACCTACAACTTATTTATGTGAGTACATTAGAAAAGTGAAGAATCATACAGCCCATATCAGGGCTTTCCTTTTAGATTTCATCCCCTTTCTTCCAATTTGGTGGATCCCAAATGATTTCTAGTCAAGCTGACCAATTATCATAGATATGCAAAACGCGTCTGACTATTTCCTATTCTTTTCTGCATCAACTTGGTTTTTCTATTCTTTTCTGCATCAACTTGGTTTATCAAAGGAAAACTGGGCTGCTATGAATTGATCAAAAAATTAAAAAAATTTTAGGATCATTTGTACACTCTTGACTTCCTTCTGAAATCATATGAGGATGGTTCTTTGTTAGCCAGATTATCCATATTTCTTCAAGTCACATCAATTTGTTACCTCAATAGTCTTTCATGCTTATTTAGCATTCTTGCATTTAGTCAGATTGTTGGTGTCCCTCAATAGCACGTTGACAAGTGGATGTTGAGAGAGCTTGTACTGTGTTCTTAGAAACATTTCCCTTGATCATTGACCGTTAACATTTCCTTTGTTTAGGTTTGTTTCTAAATCTTAACATGAATTGTTCAATTAATTTCATTTAAGATGCGTTATGTTCTTGATGCTCCTATAAATACATCTAGTTCAATTTTTTTTCATAGTATTCTATAACCTGGTATTAAGATCTACATTATGAAATCATTTTGTATTTTCTTCACAACTTATATAATTGATGCAGATGCTGGGAAATCTACAATTGGAGGGCAGATACTTTTTCTTAGTGGTCAGGTTGATGACCGAACAATTCAGAAATATGAAAGGGAAGCTAAGGATAAAAGTCGAGAAAGCTGGTAAGCTAATGCTTTAACTAAAATCGTGATTCTTATTACTCAATAATAGATATCCAGTACTAGAATCAGATCTGAATTAGCAAGTCAGATCATTCTTTGTACGGTATTTCTTTCTAGGATCAATTGCTAACTTATTTAAATTTTATCAGGATCAGCTAAAGATGTTTTTCCACCAATTACTTTTTGGTTTTCAAAAAGAGTGAAAAATAATGACATGAATTAAACTAAAATATTGAAATCCTTATCAGTTAGAAATGTTTGCGGCGTTGAACAATGCAACTTTTATTTGTCTCAATGACAAAATATTCTTCTCATGTTTTTATCAAAAATATTTAACACAGAATATTCTCACATATATTTTCATGAAAAAGATGTAAAAAATACCCAAGATTCCACAACTCTCCTCTCAGGCTAGTGTGGCAGTGATAAGCTATACTCCATTACAGGTAATTGGAGTGTATTGTGTCAATAGTTAGGCTGTGTGTTCTGGAGTTTGTAGTTTGCTATCAGTATGCAGTAATGAAGTTACTGGTTATAGCTGTAAATCCATGCCAGTGGGATAATTGTATGAGGTTGAGTTGGGATTTAGAATATTCTATGAATCTTACTATTTAATTAAGAATATGATCGTTTTACTAATTAACTTTCAATTAATTTGGTGAAGTTTAAAAGTAAATTACGCTAATGTCCTTTTTTCACATCGAAAATAATTTTATGGTTTTTTTAGTAATTTCAATCAAAGATATATCATTCGAGACTCAGCTGTAGCGTATTATTGAAAATTTTTCTCATTAATCAATTAATGATCTAGAGTTTAAGACTGCGCCGTATTATTCGAAAATTTTCTCATTAATCAATCAGGGATCTAGAGTTCGAGAATGCGGCGTATTATTGAAACTTTTTCTCATTAATATGTATTCATGCATTATGTTAAGACTTATTAGTCATGGTTCTCTTTAGACTCACATCTTAGGATTGACAACCCCGCGAACGGAGAAACTTCTATAAATACCTTAGGTTAGTGATGTTAGAAAGCATACTTAGCCTTTTGGCTAAGATCAAGTGTAATATTTATTCTTATCAGTTTAATATCTGATATAAAAATTTAAATTATTTTTTTATGACGAAGAGTCTGTTACAGTAGTTTACGGGTTCTCGAGCATCCCCGTCTCCCTTGCGTTGTACTACTATATGGGCTCGGCGTAGCATTATCAAGTCTAATTTATCATATTTATGTATTATATTACACACGCAATGCGTATGCGTAACGACTAGTATATTAAAAAAAATCTGAAACATGATAAAAATATTATATATTATTCTTGAAAGATCATCAATTTTACGTTTAACTACCTCAATGACTAATTTAAGCCAAACAAATCACTAGTTGGCGGCCTAATCTTAATTCCTAAACGGCTCCGGACCGGTTTAATCTGTTGTCATGATCTGATGTTGGAGAAAAGGTCTATTAATTGGTAGGTTACGAACAGTTTGGTGAATATGATTTTTTTTTCTCCTTTTTTTTTTTGTTTTGTTTTGGGCAATGATTGTGAATTTTATTATATTATGGCAATCGTTTTAGAATATTGGAAATCAAGTGTAACGGGTGGAGTGCAAACTTGGTAAATAATATGTATTTTAAAATGACTTGTCTATGAATTCATACGTACGCCTTAAGATGGGTCAAATTAGTGTCGGTGTGGGTCATTTTTGAATATAATAATAACCAAACTTTTATATAAGTTGGATCAACTATACGTTGGATTTTGTTAGGTTTAATTTACAAGTTAATTTGATAATGCATTCCATTGTATCATATCGGATTAAATCGGTTAAAGTGATCTACTTAAAGTATTTGCACACCTAAAGGTTGTATGATTGAAAGCGTTAGAGGGGGAACTAAATAACGTTCGTGGGTTTTTTTTTTATGTATTTTATAAAATAATCGTGTAAAATAATCGGAGATAAATTCAGCGGAATAAAGATAGAATAGAAAGAAAAATAAGCAATGCTAACACAACCAAGTTTTTTTTTTGTTCGGAGCCTGTGACGACTCCTACTCCAAGGCTCACACTCTTTGAGTGTTTACTTTGGGCAATCCATTGTCAATTCAAATATCAAAATTATACAAGTCAATTACTAGTATGTGATTCAAGTGCAGAAATAAAATATACCGATGACTTTGGATTTAGGAGAGT
>JBBPFQ010000118.1:3030178-3059062 GCA_037974815.1 Kaempferia elegans | reverse complement strand
CTAAAACCGTGGAGGCTTTGATGTGTGCTCGAGATTGGTTATGGAGTGAAATTCAAGGTATTAAATAGTTTTTAAATGAAATTGTTTCTAATAGTTTCTTTATTGTTTTTCATTTGTAATATTTGTTATTTATTGTCTTATTAGATTTTACAACTTCAAATGATCAAAAGTTTGACAATGATTCTGATATAGAGGTAAACAATAAGTTTTTTCTTTTTGTTATTACATTAAAGTGTTGTAAATTTAATTAATATTTTTTAATATATCTTGTTATTTTATAGGAGACCGAGTCACGTACTAACAGTAACAATGGTGCTACTTCTACTCAGTAAGGCTTTACTTCTCAAAGTTTGTGTTCTAACCATTATCATTGTGAATTTCAAAATGTGCATGCCCACATGGGTTTGACTTTGTGTTATTTGACATATTTGATGGGTGCTTATTTGGATCTGCATTTTGTAGGTAGGGGATATTTTGCTGGTAGAGGATGAGAGTGTTACAGAGAATGAATTAAAAATGATTGGACTCGATAATTTGGTATGAAAATTTGATTATCTTAGTTGAATTGATTGTTTGAAGAGTTTGAATTATTCAATTGATTTGTTTGGTAATGTATCTATTTTTCAGGGCATCTGAGGATGGTTATTTCACTTATTTGGAGCCTTTTTAGGATATACTAGTTTAGTTATTTTTGACATTCATGCTTTGTATGTTATTGATCTATCTACCTTCATATGCTCACTAGCTTGAAATTGTATTTCATGAGGGAGTAAAACTTTATGTTATAATCTTCTGTATTTTGTTGATGGGAGAGATTCTACTTTGGAAATTATATTCTCCCATGTTTTGAGAGTTGGGTAACTATCTTCTTATTTTATTGTGTTGAGATAACTATCATTTGAGATCATGATATGTTTTTTATTTTCTTTGTATTTAAATTATTTAAGGTTTTTAATCTTTGGTTAATGTAGCTAGAATATGATTTGATCACTTAAATTTCTATTTGTGATTGATATTTTGATTTTCAATTAAATATGATCATCTCTAAATTCAAATGGAATATTGAAAAAAATTAAATTTTCCCAATGGAGGCTGGTATGAGAGTGGGTATGAGGATTTAATCCCGACAAGGTCAAGGATGGGGATTCCTCATCCCTATCCTCGCCCCATTCCCGATTTTGAGGCATGTATGAGAATTTAATCTCAGCAGGGATCGGGGCGGAGATTCTTCGATTATACAAAATCGGGTATGGGGATGGAGCCGGTGCTATAATTCAGGTTCAGGGATGACAAACCCACCTCGTCTCCTCCCCGTTGTCGTTCTTATATATTTTAGTCCCTCCTGATCTATTTCCTGCTTCAACCCTCTTTATGCTCACGGAAAATTTGATTAAATATTATAAAAGTTTCGGTATCAGTATATAATTTAATAATTCAGTATTTAATATATCATACTATATCAAAATTTAAATATCATACTAAAAATTAATATACTGAAATATATAATTTTGTATACTAAAATTTTTAATAAAATTTACCCCAAATCCGTTGCTATATCACAATTGTTTGGTGTGCCGGTCATTGAATGGATCAAGATTTTTTTCTGCCTTGACCGGCACGGCTTACGAAGACGGTTTTGAAAACATTGGTTTGAACACTTTTTCTTATACATATATATATATATATATACACACACACAGTTACAGCTTTCGCAGCAACAGTATTCTCTGATTGTTAAAAGTTGCAAAACTAAAACAAAGTGGAAAAAACATGTATCCTTTCGGAGAAAATGATCAGACTAAAACAAAGGTTAATCGAACGAACAAGATCAATCCACGGTGTTGTCTGTTGAAACAGAATATGTTTTTGCACTTCATCCTCTTCAATGGGAAATTCTGCTTCAAAAGTAGTGACTTAGTCGTCTGCACCGAGTTGTTCAGTCAAACAGAATCCATCTTTTCCATTTCATCCTCTTCGATGATTGTTTTGGGCTTTGCAGCAATCGAATTCTGCTTTAAAAGGAGTGGTTTTGTCACTGCTGATGACTCTTTCGATCCCTGCAAGTTGAGGAAAGTGTAGAATGACATCCCACACAAAGCAACAACTGCTCCGCTGAGACTGATCATTCCAGGGTCGGAGTTGAAGAGCACATATCCGCCCAGCATGATTACGCAAGTCTTGAACTGACCAAGAACAACATGAGAGATTGCAGATGTGGCACTGTGCAGTATGAATCAGATCCAAAAGAGTTCTTTTTAGTGATATGATGATTAAAGGCAGTAAAAGTCGTGGAAGACAATCTAATTATTCATTATCCAACAAAAATAATGATACTAAGCAGAAAATCTTAACTTTTACATGCCAACTTAAATGACTGAAATCCTTTACTAGTCACTGATTAAGTGCTACATCCTCTCTTCATTCTTTTAGGACAAGCTATAGTGTAATCTCATTTATTTATTTTTTCTCTAATGATATTAAACCAATTGTGCTTTTAATTACACGGGAAGTATCAAATGCTTTATAAGCTTATAATTCAAACATATTGTTCTGTCACTGCTAACCTTCCACAAAATAGGCGGCATTCTAAACATTAATAAAAACAATCATGTTGATCAGATGAAAATATAACAACTCTACATTACGGAGTAGATCAAACATCTGAGAATATCCCCATCGTGTCAAGTTGAAAACTTGATCACTTATTGCAGTTAAGGAACAATTTAGTATATTCAAATTATAAACAATCATATTATAAGTGCCTAGAGACATGCTGACTCACCCAAGTGCCAAAGCACCAGACCACTGGAGAAGAAACCCAAATAACGCTGATATGATGATGGTAGATGCATTGTTCCAAGACCAGTTAAAGGATAATACACCTGGAGGATCTAGCAGCGGCATTAAAACCACAAAGAAGAATATGGTAATTGGGCTTGTCTTCCACATTAACCTGGTTAGATGGGAACTGATTTAGAATCAATGTTAGAAGTGGTGAACAGATCAAATTATATAATTTTTCCACATACGCGAGCGCTGTCCAGTTGCCTGTTTGTTGCAAATTTGACCATAAAATTTTATTTATAGCACTAGGCACAATCCATGCCAATGCAACACAAGCACCAAAAAAATTAAATTGCAGATCAGTAACTGTTGCAACAGCCACACCGATTGATACAATAGTCAGCGTGATAACCTGGATTGGACAATGAAAAAGAAGAGTTGGAGATTCTTTGAAGAATAATATGGTATCATGTATAGCTAAACAACATACAGTCCAACAAAATGAACTCATTTCTAGTCCAGATGTCTCCAAATGTAATTAGCATGTACAGAACAGAAACTTGAGTTGCATGCATATCCAAACAAAACTCTTTTTTATCAGTAATCTCAGATTCTCATCTTTCAGTCACTGTCAAAATTTTCTCCCATTTTCTTTAATAAGTGTTGAAATATCATTTTTTTCCCCATAACTTATCAAGTTTGGTTATAAGAGAGGATATGTATCTTACCTAGATTCTGCTGCATATAGATGCAACGCAAAACTTAACTTGGTAAGAGTATAACAACAAAAAAAAGCAACAAGAGCAAGTCCTAAATACAAGCACATACAACTTCTATGACATATCGGTAGCTTCTAAATTTTTCTGTTTATGCTAGACCGATTAATTGCAGTTAAATAAAATTCTAAAGGAAATCATAAGTAGGAACCTTTTGAAGCGTCACCCTCTTGCTAAGAATCATAAACTCAGCAAGAACAATTGTCGGGGTCACAGCTATCTTAGCCATTTGATAGAAACCCACACTGAAATAAGAATTGGAAATCAATAGAAATGGTGGAAGCATTAGAATAAGAAAGAGGATTCCTTTGGAGTAAAGAATTAACACAAATCAAGTTATATTGTAGCACATGGATGGGAATCACCTATTATGTTGTAGGCTAACATTAGCAAGTCCAGTAGCCATAGCCATCACTGCACCCAAGACAAATAAAGAAGAAAATGGTGTAGATTTAGAAGGCGGCGAAGCAGGCAGCAGTGATAGTGCTTTGAAGATAGCCATGAGCAACCAAGAAGTTACATAGTGGATCAAAGAAAGGGCGATTGGAAAATTGAATCCAACCTTGCCCATGACCTGTAAAATAAAGGATCACTGGTTTCTTCAGTAAAGACTCATATTGAAGGAATTTTCAATCCAGTGATTCCAAAGGAATGTGTGGACTTCGTTCCATACAGGAGCAGGGTTCATGAAGAATAGGAAGTGCCAAGTTTGCCTAAGAGAGATGAGAAACTCACCACTTTGTTGGCCATGATTATTCCAACAGCCACAATGAAATTGAAGGTCAATGCCACAAATGGACCACATAACTTTTGCTGCTGACGCTTTGCACCTTCCGAAGTATGAATATCACTGTATAAAGAACTCCGTAGCTCCTCCAATGCTCGACCTGAAAGCCATAGGATTGAGAAAAAAATCAACAGACTGAAGCAATTTGGTGGTTTCTACTACTCTGCTTGCTTTCCCCATTATCACATGGAAATGAATTATGTCTTTTGTCCAAAGGAAGCCTTACTGAGATAGAAGTTTAAACAAACTAATAATGCTGGGAGTTTAGGAATAGGAATTCAAGGTGATGTAGGAAAGGTGGAAAATGGAATTCCTACCCAGCAATCATACAGTTTACTTTTCTCCTTAGGACATTCTCACTTTCATCCTTGTTGATCACCAAGATCGATACCATCATTATCGAGCTGTTAATCCCAACTAGTTGAGGTCGATTAGGTGGATCATATCCCTCTATTGAACTCCATGAAAGGCAATACCGCTAGTATTCATTTGTTACAGTAACTTATTGTCTCCCTATATTTTCTAAACCTCCACCTTTAATAAATTTGATTCATCCACGTATAGAAGATATGAATTGCCTTTGAACATGCCATACTATCTTGATCTATTTTCTCCCAGTAATCATCTTCTACACATAATTGCTTTTGGATAGTAATTCCTTTTTGTCTTTTCTAATGCTTTCACAATGATGTAATTGATGAAATCTCCAAAAATATTAAGATATCGTTGCAATTTCAAATATTTGCACAGGATCCAATACATACAGACTAAAATTCTATACCACCTGTTACCAGTTTTAATTAGGCATGATAGAAAGCGTTACTTTGACTAATAAGTATTTTGACTAATAAGACCTAACTTTACAAGTCGATTCCCATCTATCAGGAAATTATGAGCAAAATAGTAATGACGAGGATTCAAGATCTACGTCAGGTAATTGCAAATTGGACAAGCTCTTGAGGAGAGTGCATCAGAATGAAATAAACACGTTCCCTTGCTTATCTACACTAAGAAAAGGCACCGACAAAGAAACAAACCTCTACCTTAAAAGCCAATCCATACTCCTTGAACAAATAACAAAATTCATCATTGTTAGGGCACAAACCCTCCGAAGCATGAAAATAAATCAAAACCAAATCAACCAATAAAACAAGTTAAAACATTCAACGAATCCGTCTCCTCCAACTCGAAGATGGAAAATTTTGACTCGAGAAAGAGAAATATACCTTGCTGCCCAGCATCACTGTCTTTGCGCTTCATGAGCCTCCTCCCATCCTTGCCCAATATTGATTCCAACAGTCCCATTCCGATCTACCAGGCCAAAAAAGCATCAAGCCGACTCGTAAGATCCTATCTTTCCGCGAGGAGGCCGGCGATGCGCGCAGCGTACGGAGGGAGCCTTGATCTTAGGATCCGGCACCGCGATGGAAGGCAACGAAAGCAGTTGGAGGAGTGAGGAAGAGGGGACGTCGTACTCGATGATGTAACCTTCGAATTAGAAGAATTGATAAATATTCATTTTGCTCTTTGAAATTTAATGATTTTTTCAAAATATTTTTTTAAAAAATAAAATGGCCGAAATGCCTTTTAAAATCTAATATATTTTTTTAAAACTTTATTTGGCATGTTATGACACGTATATATCATATCATTTTTATTAAATAAATTAATAATTAGAGGTGAAATTTTTAATATTTTTATAGTTTTAAATTTAGAGATGTTTTGAAGAAATTAATGGCTTGAGAGGCAAAATGAAATTCACTATCTGCAATCGAGTGATCAAGTCCTATTTCTAACTTTTCATTTGCTAATTTTAGATATTAAATTTTGTTATTTTCATTAATGCTTTCTATCCTTGATGAATTTTGAAATTGTGTTAGATATATTGTTTTTTCTATATTTGCCTCCCTAAATAACATTAAAAAAATATATTGCTTTCTTTTTTAGTTATAATTTTGAGTTGTATCTCAATATAAGCAAAAATATTGAATATTACCAAAAAAGAAAATATTTGTATGATCCACTCGATCATCATCAAACTTAGCATTTCCTGACCACTATCATGCAAAGGCCACTGTGCTAAGATAGATATCTTCATAATTTATTGCTTTTCAAAAATATGAACCGTCCGAAAAGGAGTAAAGGACCGTTAATATGATGACAATCAAAACTTACACTTATCCAATCTCTTGTCCACTTACCGATTTAACCAACCAAGCCAACCTATTTGTGCAATCCCACATGTTCAGTCATCTACTTCAATATACTTGCCTCACTTGGCCTATTCCGTCTAATTCAAACCACTTAACTCACTCAGTTTGTCTAATACATTTTATCTATGTAGTCCATTTTTTCTCAGTATAATTAAGAAATAGTACTTCCCTAAAAATTGGTACTTGTATTTTTTTTATAGCCAAATAAAAATATTTATTAGAAGTAAAATAATTGCTCTTGTGAACTGATTGCACCAACAAACTATTCATAAAAATGTTTGACTTGTTTTGAGAATGAAGAAGAATGAACTGAAGTCTACCAGATGTCAGCAGGTAAGCAGTACATGAACACCCTGAAGCATCAAACAGCAACATCCTATTACAGTTATTTACATAAATTGCATCCAGGAAAAACTCGCACTAGAACAAGTGGGAAAATGGGGAGGGGGGACTAAAACAAGAAAAAAAAAAATCATGTTTTATCTGTGTACTTGCCTCTTCTTTTACATTGCCCATCTCTTGGCAAGCTTCTCGCCAAACACTCTGCTACTTGCATGTTTGATGCACTGTGATCTTCCTAATTAACCCACTCAACTCCTTTCTTCTATTTTTCTTTGCCAAAAGAAAAAAAAATTGCAAAGTATGGAAGGAAGTGTGGTCATCTCTGTTTATAGAACTTTATCCTTAGGCATTACCAAAATTTTCTCCTCTGCACAAAAAGCAACAACCCAAAAACCAATCAATGACAGTTTGAATAAACCATAGTAACCCTTGGATTCTTAAAATAGCAAAAAAAATTAAATATTTAAATTCAATTCCAAGAAAAGAACACCGTGTTTCAATAAATCATACTGAGCCTTAAATTCGTAAAGATTGCATAACAGATAAATATTTAAATTCAATTGGTAGAAAAGGACACCATGTTTCAATATCTGAATGTTTAATTACAACTTTTTCCAGGTACATGAACTGTAAGATCAAACGTTGAAGATCTCTATTTGAATTCCTTGATACTAGATTGACAATATATGTAGGAGCAATAAATCTCACTTGAGTGTAAATATTCTTGAGGAAAGATTTCAGAAAAATAACACTTAACATAGTAATCGACCAAAATCACAGTACGTGGGTGCATCAAAATTCACACAGTTTGATGATCGGTTTGGTTCACAAAAATAACTATTTTATTGATTGTGAATTTTAGAATAAGTATTTCTATTGCGATTCTAAAAATGAGCTCAGAATACTAACTTCTGTCAGAATTGTGATTTCCAATTTATAAGAGTAGCTATTCCTTATTCTAATAACAATTATTCCTTATCTTATCCATTATTAAACATATTATTACATTATTCAACCGTTCAAAGTATACATATCAAGAACAAGAAAAATGAATCGAAGAGGCTAGTCATATGCCCTGAGTAAGCTAGTTAGAACAATGAATAGGATGTACCAATATGGATAGAGAGGGACCAAATAGACTACATGGTCGAACACATCAGATGAGTCAATCGACTCAATCATGTCGGAATGGTCGACCGCCCTCTATAAAATACGTTAGTAAGACCGCACAAATTAATCAAGTTGGGCTGGCCTAGTGGACTAAATAGTAGGGATTGCTCGAGTTAACCGATTGGCTGAGCCGATGGACCAAACAAGTTAAATGTGTCAGTGGAATAAGGAGGTTAACTAGGTTTGTTAGACCCACCAAACTGGACTAGTTAATCAATTGGACCAATAGGAAAAGCACATTGGGCAAGTAAATGCATCGGTTAGGTCAGGAGGGCAGTCAAGGTAGATGGCTTGGTCATATTGGAAGTGTGGACCAATTGGTGGATTAGGCATATTGGACAAGGAAGATAAGTTAGACCCAATTGATTGAGTAGATTATGTGAGCTATATGAATTGAACAAATAACTCATGTATAGAATATATAGATGTTTTGGTGAAAATTATTCCTTGTCTGTTATTATTAGTATTCTTACGAATAAAAAAAAAATCATTTTATATCTATTCCATACCATGAACTAAATTAATGAATACTTTTACTATTTTATTGTTTTCCCTAATTTCATTCCATAGGAATAGTTATTTTATTCCTAGTGTATTGTAATTTGTGAACCAGACTGACAAAGAGAGTTAGAGGATCTAAACTCAGGAGTGGTGATTTAATTTTGCCCAACATATCAAGGTAATTCTTGCTTACTCTCTCAAGCAATTCTTAGCCTGCTCAAAACACCACTTAACATTATAAATTGTAAGCATCAAACATTTATTTAAATGCAAAGTATGCAAATCAGAATTCAAAACACTAACAGATTAACTAATTTGCCTTTTTTTTTTCCAACTGAAGATGCTAAATATAACCAGTAGATAAATTCAAAAGGAAATATCCTGTTTCAGCAGTTAACAAATAAGAGCAGTAAGCAACTGAAAAGAATAATGCTATTTTGCTAATCAAATGTACTCATGGATGAGGGGAATTATGGTCTACAAATATGAAATCAATTTGCTGGACATACCCTAACAGTAGTATCATTTAGAGCTTCTAAAGACGTTTCAATCTCCAATTGCTTCGTCACAGTTGCTTGCAATACCTGAACGAGGAACTTAGATAAAATTCTGGGATCAAAATGTAGAAAACAGAGAATGATACACAACTTTGAATGGGCATGGCTAATATATCCAAGCATTGCATTACCTTGTTTGTCTTGTGAAGATCTGACTCAACATTTTTGATCCTATTCATTGAATCCTGGATTGCCAGCTCTTTCTCCTGTGGAATTTCTGCAGGTTTTCTGCTAAGTTCATTAAGCAATGACTCAAGCTTATCAAGACGTTGGATACATGGAGTGACATCATCTTCCTTGGCAGATTCTAAGTTTGAATGTTTATCAGGTATCAAGCTCAGTCTATCTGATGGGTGAATGCTGCACAGTCTCTGGTCTGTTCTAGACTGAAAGATACCAAGGAAGGACAATACTTTTATCAACAAAGTGATCAATGCTCTACCAAAAGTTTGCAATTTTCCTCTTGGCTCATTTTCAGTGGCATTGTGCCCCTCAAAGGACAAGTTGCCTGAAACATCAAATAAAGATAAAATTTCACCAATTTACCTGGTAGTCATAATTTCCTTGTTATTGCTTCAAGAACAATATAACTTTGTGATCTGCAAGCAGTAAACTAGATAATAAAGGAGATGAATGGTTATACAAGTGTTTATGTATGGATGCTTATGTGGCTGTAGAGTTCAGCAGATTTGTCATTCGAGGGACTCAGGTTTTGGGAAAAACTAATATGATGGTCATTTTGGTCTAGTGCAGGTTTACAAGACAATTTAAGTGCTATATGATCTTTGTCTCTTTGTGAAAAAAGAATTTAAGAACCAAAAAATTTGGTTACCAAGGAAAAGGCATTTAGATCATCCATACTACCTAACGAATGTGAGGTTCTTGCAGGAAAAGAATGGCTGTCATCCTTTGCTTCATCAGACAAGTTCGCTGCAGATACTGGCATTTTACCACCAGATGGTTCAGGTACAACATGGTTAGTACAGCCATAGGAAGACGTAGAATCTGCTGCTCTGACCTGTCAAGACAATGAAGACAAGGAGATGCTTTAAGATTTAGTAGTAGCTAGTCAATTGTGCAGCGGCCTTACCAATTACAAAAATTGCACGCACATATATAAATTTAAAAATTGATGATGATGAAGAAGACGTCTCAAATAGAATTACCAGTGCCACAATTTCAATTTGGGCAGTATCCTCTATTTTGTATGAGACAGATTTTTTCTATTTTGTGTAACAAACTAGGCATTGATAAATATTTACGATTCAACTTGAGGAGAGTGTTTGAAAATATAATTTAGTCCCACATGATGTATTTATCTTTTAGTTGCTATTATTTCGGTACTAGATGTATGAGGGTAATTATTCTTTTTTCTATGTAATAAACTTCTTTATTACCTCAACTAAGAGATAGTTACAGCATTCCATAGTATGATAATTGAATACAATATTATTCAAATCATCACGGAGCATTTCCCAAATGCATACACAATAAAAAAAAAACACATATTGGAATTAGTTTTAGTTAAGTGTTTATTAGTCAGATGCATCAAACTCACATCGTCATGCACCAGAGCTGAATGATTATGTTCAGGAGTCATATCAATGACTGGAGAATCAAGATAGTCTACCTCATACCCTGATTCAGCAGTTGTACCTCTGTTACTTCTCTGCTATTCAAAGGGCATGAAGTCAGTTTACTGGCAACACAAAAGGGAGATGTACATATATATCGAAAACATGACAAAAGTTACAAATTCAATATTTTGCCTTTGATGGATGTCGCCTGGAATAAGACGCATTGATCTGTTGGCTATGTCCATGCCTGATTTCACTAATACATGATGTTCCAATGCAATTTACAATCTACAAAGAACAATGAGCAATATATCTCTCAGTTGAAGAAAATATTAGTCTAATGGGACAGTTTGTCAGTAAATAGAACATGATATAATGCAGCAAGTAACAAGATGGAGCTACCTACTTTCATTATAATTGGGTCATTCCAGGGTCCTTTATTAGACCTGAGGCATCCTCCCTGAGTGTAGCAAGTACATGTGCCACCAAGAAAATCAGGCAATTGGCTGTAAGAAAAAAAAATCTACATGAGTCTGGTAAGTACAGTAATGGTCATGCGTATGATAAAGACATCGAAAGCCAAAGAACTCAAAACATACCAACCTTGAATCAACTGCTTCAAGAATCTTACACTGGTACTTTGCACCAAGAACCTACATAAGAAAATTTACCATAGATGTCATGCAGAATAGAACAAATTTGACTGTATGACACAACGAACTAATTCTTCAGAAGAATTTAGCCTACATGTATCTTTGAAGTTGTTTTGGAATCGAGGAAGCCTTTTACAGTGTTCCACAAAAGTTTAAATCCATGTCCAGCATTTATCACAAACATTTGATGAAGTGTCTGCACAAACTTAAACATGTGAGCCTTCTTCCTAGAAGAAGATGCAGAGAAAAATTTGTCCTACCTCAGGATAATATTCACTGTCTATCTTGTTCATGTTAAGCAACAAATCCCTTGCTGTTTTGCTGAAATTCTTCAACCCCTGTAATCAATAATACACCAGATAGTTCAAAAAATCACACTCAGAAGACAAAGGAATGGCAAAAATCCATTTAGATAAAAATGCAACAGAGGGGGACACTAACAGTGTTTGATATAGCAGGAAATTACATAAAAGTATAATTAATCTTTTCCATTTTGTCCAAAAGGTATTTTTATTTGTTAAATACAAGAAGAATGAAGAAAAAAAATTTAAAGAAATATTTCTAAAGAACTGTACAAAAAAAAAACTCATAGGAAGACATGGTAGAAACATACTACACCCTGTACATCCAATATTGTTGTTGTTGAGCCAATATATCTTTTGGCAGCTATAGAACATGCAGGAAATTTCTCATTCAGGGTTCTCTCAAACTCCTGCACATGATATTTCAAGTAGCGCTCCACTGTAGTTATGCACATAAGCTTGTCAGGCTCAACACTCCCAAGCCTCTCAATATAGACAGGTCTTCCCTCCTTATCAACTCCGTGATACCCCTGAGGATAATAGTGCAAAACATCCTCCAGCTCTTCAAAATTGAAATCCTTCAATTGATCAAGAAATTGTGTGATCAACATGCCAAACATTGTGTAAAAAAGAACTGACTTCAGTACATCAAAAGAACTCTTCTACTATAGATAGTAATGCAAGTGTCTCTAGCTTAGCTTTTTTATTCCCTGGCCCAGACAGTTCCCATTTCTATTTTTTTATTAAAAAAATGTCAATATCTTAGATAATGAAATTGGCATTGACATTACTGATATCCATTACATGTTGCATCCATGTATTACAGTAGTAAAGGCAAGCCATGAATACGGACTATTTGGACTCAATTACCTGGATAGTCATAGGTATACTCCGATAGGTAATTAGGTTTTGTTACACTCCTCGACAATGATAAAAATATTATAGGGGGCATAAATAAATACCTATACATTTTGAAGTAATAAAGAAGGTAATACTAATGCTCTCTTTTGATAGTCACAATTCTTAGGGGGCATGTAAAGCTACACCATGATTGGTGAATAATACATTACCTCCAGAATCGAGTCTGTTCCAAATTGTTTTCTCCATTGAAGCATCTCGTCCCACATCTGTATTGCTTTCTCAAAATCAAATTTCCTGGCTTTAAGGAATCTGGAGACACATACAAAAAAACTTTGATAAAGTTTCTTATGGATTAATGTGATCATAATATCAAATATCAAGTCCTCCACAATTACAACATGCCACAACAAGACTAATCATGTCAACCCAAGTGATCAAACTATTAGGAACAGATGACCTAACCTGAGCAATGTATGGTAATTATCATGCTTATCAGGTAACATATTTTTGGCAATGAGTTCTTGCCGGAATGCTTGGACTGCTTGCTCCTCTTCAGCATCTCTCACATCCTCAATTGAAAATGAAGGAATTCTGAAATCAAGTTTCTTCTTACTCCGCTTCTTCAGGGAATAAGTAAGTTTAGTGGAAGCGTGCAATGCTTTTTTCCTTAAAGATCCTATTTTTGTTCTCCTCAGCTCATCTTCAGAGTTTTCCATGTCAGGTATTCTTTCTTTTCTCTGATCAAAACAAATAGATCCCTCAAATCCTGTAAGGAAGACAAGTACACTATTTGAGAAGCCCATCCATGTTGTCGTATTAAGAGTCCTTAAACTACCCACCTAACCTTTGCTCATGAGTCATCAATGAACAACCCTTTTAATGTACGAGTTTCAGAAGTATTGAACTGCAATTTATGCTTCTGGTTAGAATCAACCAAAAGGTCCATAAATGACGACATATTAAGGGGAAAAAAACTATAAAGGAAATGTAATGCGATAAAGGAAGAAAGACACAGAGAACTCTCCAAACATCAGATAAAAATCATCAAAAATCATAATTAAAAGAATATCTTTTAGTAAATCATCTCAACAAAATAGATCCACGTCGAATCTAGAGATGCATCGCGATGCCGAAGCAAAAGTTACCTCGCCGACAGCACCAACATCGCAAGATCCAGTCGCATGGATGCCGAAGTTCGTATCGACAAAGGTACCCGACAACTGCATTCATCCATCAGTTACCAAAATCATCAAACTAAACTCCTTTTTTTAATCTCTCCGTTCATAAATGACCATAGCCCTCAATCGAAGATCCATCCGAATTAGAAAGCGATCCTCAAAAACCAATACTCGAAACCATCCCAAAACCCGATGTCAAATGAATAAATGAACCCTACTACCTTGTACTTCTAATCCCAACGAGCAGGAACAAATTTTTGATCGAAAGAATTCAATTTGCCGCAGCCACGAGAGGAACACCGGCACGTACGTCTTCCGGATAAGGAGAACGAGAGGAACCGGAAGAAAAACCAAGAGTCTATAGCTCAAGGATGGGTGAACTGAAGGATCGCAAGAACAACGGAGAAGAGAGATCGTCGTGTGGAGAAGCAAGAGTTTGATTAACTCCTTTTTGCTTTTAACATTTGCCGTGAGATCATATCGCCATATTTGATAGACGCATAGATCCTTCTATGCGGATAAATGTTCAGTGATGAGGCTTCACAGCATGTAAATGTTCATTTTACTCCTCGGCTTTTAATATAATCACAGCTCTCATTCATTTTATAGTTTTATTTCCATGAACCTTTTTTATAGATTGTTTTCATTTCCTGAAACATTTATTGGAGGGCCAATCGTATTTTATTTGAAATATAATTTTTTTAAAAAACAAAACAAAAAATAACAGTGTGTTATTTAATAAATAAGCGAATATCACAAATTAGATATTCACACACAAATATTTATAAAAAATTTAATTAATTTTAAATGTCATAAAATTATCTTTAAAAATATAATTAATTTGTATTATTTCATATAGTTTTATATACTGATTTATATAAAACAACCATTGAAGACAAAATTAAATATAGTTTCACTTCTAATTTGTATTCATTATATCAATTTTTTTGGTATCATAAACTTCAAGCTGCTTTTAGGTTGATTAAGTTATGCCAAAGTGTGAGATATTAGTCTCATTAGTTAGTGAAATAATATATTAGTACACGATATTGAATAATGGAATATCCAACAAGAATGTGATCTTGGTGGATGAGTTAAAGTGCATATATGATCCAATATTTTTGTATTATCCTTTGATATAAATTGTTAGTATATTAATGAACAGGAAGCAAAGATAAAATATTATAAAGTTTTTTTAAAAAAAAATTAACCTTGACAAAAAAAATACAAACTAATTACATAAGGTTTTCTTGTGATAGAATAAATTAAATAATTTATTTTAGATTTGATTTCATCTGCAACATTATTTCCTTTCATTTAGGATTTATTACACATTTGCTTGTTATCAAGAACACAGTTTTTGCTAATTAATCAGTCTTAATTATATATTTAAGAAAAAACAATTTAGTAAAGTAGTTTCACATAAGAGGAACTATTTTACTTGCTATCCCATTTTAGGATGTATTTTAGAAACAAATAAAAGGAAAATAAAGAGAAATAAATTAAGTATCTTTCTCTGATAAAACAAACATAAAAATGGAAGGGAAAAAACTCTATCTTTTAAAGGTGTTTGATATCATTCTGCAAACTAGCTAAAACTACCATAATAATTCAAGGAAGAAAATTCAAGTATATGAAATACTAAAATAAAATGAATATTTACGCATTGTATATTATATTCTTTCTAAATTATTGACTCATAATTAATGGAAAACACTTTTTTACAATACGGAGATAGAAAACTTTCTTACTTAAGAAAGGAAATCTGAGCCATTAGACTTGGATCGGACGGCCTTCGTTGTAGATTCCGGGAGACAAAGGAACATATAATAATGGGAGTTGAAGCAGAAGAGCAGCAGGAATATTGTCAGCCCCAGCAGTAGCTGTAGCACTTTTTTACTTACTGCTCCAATAATTTCGGTTTAAATGTAAGAGACTCATTGATTCGTAAATCATGTCATGGGGAAGAGTGAATGTAGGGATTGATAGATCGTGATCCAACACCAACATTCATTAAATTGTCTCTTTAAGATATTTTTGATATCAGAATTCTTTTTATTGTCAGTCCATTGATAAAGAGATTTGAGCAGTACTTATCATTTTAAATAAAACATTGTTTTTTGCTTGTCTGTTTGTTAAAAGAAATATATAAAGCTAGTTAGCTGCTGCTAGATGCAGATGATGACTCTTTTGCTGGTAGTTCATTTACTAAATAAGCAGGGAAGAGGACCATTATATTCTTCTGCGTTCAAGGTTTGGTGTCTCCGCAAAGAACAAAAGTATTGTAATGATTTATCAGGGAAAGAATTTCTGAAAAGGAAATAAAATGTGGAATTTATCGTCTTCCTCAGTGGAGTTTGGAAATATATGGGTTGGCAGAAAGGGTAGAGAGAATCTAAGAATGTTGTTGTTATAATACGGAATTTCAGAGTTTTTTGGTTTTTTTTTTCTTCTGTTGTTGTTGTTGTTAAAAAAAAACGAAAAATCAGATTATGGGATGAGATTTCGCTGTCGATCGTTTCGTTAGGTCGCTGTCGTCGATCGATCTGCGTGACCTTTCTTTTTTATTGTTATATAAAAGAAGCTTTTGTAGGTTTAGATGCTCTGCTTTTCTGCTCTGTTTTGCGATTTGGAATCAAGACATTCTGATGGGACGTGACCGTCGACAAACTTACTTCTATGAAACGTCCATCCATCACTGCAACTGCTATTATTAATAAGAAAGAAAATAATACGATTACCATGAAATGAGTGTAAAAATATATGATATATATATATCTTAAAATTACAAACTAAAAATAATTGTTTATGGAGTATGAACTTAACAAAAACAATGAATCTTATGGCACATATTAGTTTAAAATTGTATTCTATTGCTCTGTTGCAAGAAGAGAAAGAATTCATCGTGCAAATGACAGTAAAAACGGGGTCTATGCTATTCAATTAAATGTCAGAACCATAGCCCTGTTTAAAAAGTACATGTTTTAATTGACTCTAATATTATTTATTTTAGAGAATTATGATGCTAAAGGAATCATATAATTTATCATACCAAGGTGAATGTCAGTAATGGCGTTCAGAATTGAGCTTTATTTTAATAATTAGATTCTCGAAATGCAATTGACATCAATATAATTAACATGGATAATAACAACACTAATTTTTTAAAAAAATGAGAAGAAAAAAAAAAATCTTGATATGCTAACCTGCATTAACAATGGAAATTCAAGGTCGCAATGGAGGGATGCAAACGTCATGCTAACCTAAAAGACAGGCTCAGGTAAAAAGCAAGCTTGCTTTGAATTGTTAATAAATGAACGCAGCTAGCAAAAGTACACTGAATCAGAAGGTGACAACCCACAGCTCTTAAATATGTTGGGATAAAGTGAGAGATACAAAAACACACAAGGTACACGAGTAGTACATGGAAGTGGCAAGAGTCATCGAGGAACATTGCAGAGATGGAATATTGGTTTGTTCTTAAACCGATAAATTAACAAAGTTACTGTGATTCTTAGTTGCTAAGGAAGAGGATGGAAGAACATATATAACATCCTCTAACCGATAGCATATTTCTGGTTCCATGCAAGATCTTGCAGTTGATTCATACTTGGCTGTATCAGTCTGCGAATGTTAGGCTCTGATACAAAGTCTTGATAAGAGAAGTGAAGATTTTATATCAGATCAGATTATATTTACAAGAGGTAAAACAAAGAATGTAAATCACAATACTATATGGAATCTAAACCAATATAGACGCAATCAATGAATATATTGGAACAGAACATTTACTGTGTCACAGGCCTTTACATTTTCCTAATCAGGATATACCTATATATATAAAACTTTAAAAATCGTGATAAATCACAAAATCCTGTACATTGTTCTCTTAATCGCATGCATGAGAATAACTACTGTGAATTAATTGTAACTTTTAGAGGCCATTCCATGCAGCAAGAACCTCCTTAAACACTTCAACTATAAGTTCTCTATCAGCATTCTGCATAAAGACATTGATGTCTTCAGTAATCTCGTAGAGTTTTCCAAACTTCACCAGGTATCTCAAGCAGCTGCTCTTCAGCTTAGGTAAGTGGTGGAGATGGGCAACTTGGAGCCTCTCAAGCACATTGCCAGTATCAATGTCATCTGCAAGGCTTTCTTCGCACACTTCCTTTAGGTCAGATATATCGTACTTGTCAGCGGCTCTTAGGAGGGCAACACGATGAACTAGGAATTCATCGGACCTAAAGTTACCATAAATGTAGTTGAGGAAGGCCTGGCAAGCGGCGAAAGACATGTCAGAGATGTCGATGATCGAAAGTTCTTTCTCTTTTAGGTCATGAGAAAACATGCTGCGGAAAACAGGAGACCTTGTGGCCAGGACCGCTCTGTGTGCACCAATACTTCCATCAATGAGATTATCAGTGACATTGATTCTGATATCTGTGTGGACACCCTCAGTTAGCATCCTACTAAATGAATTGAGGGTCGCGGCACCTCTGTTCTTATTAGCCTGCTGATCGGTCCAGATGGAGGTAGTCTCATCACCCTGAAACACAAGAAAACAAATTTAGGAAATGATAAATGTTTCAGAGAGTACCATTTTGCAGGTTCCTCTGCAAAATTCAGTAATAAGTTATTTCCTTGACACTAACAATTATATGTTTTTCCTCTTAATCACTGGTGGATTTATAGAAGAATCATATCAGCACATAACAGAATCTGCTTACAGATGGAGTTAAAATCTTCAGGTCAAGGAATTCAACGTCGATGATGAACCTGCCAGTAAGCAAGGTATCTACAGCCCACACAAAGTCATTATTGTTCCTCAGCTGTTTGTCAGAAATTGCTGCACAGAGAAATAAAGCATAAAAAAAAATAATTTTTCCCCAGGGTTAGCATCTTGTGGATTACTTATCCACTTTTACTAGCAAAATGTAATATCTAATTTAGAAGCAGTATACTCTTCATTATTGAACCACAACCAATAGATATACATTCAAGATGTTAGCATCTATTTTCAAAATTAAGATGATCTAAGCAGAAATTCTTTATCTTTTGCTAGGTAACAAAATGAATCTCCAATTTGAAAAATTCAGACCTGGATGGACGAGGGTTTGGCGGTTTGGAGTCAATGGGAAAACAATCTTGATGTTGAAGGAGGCAATAGGTGGGTTTTCTCTTGTTAAGCTAGAATTCTCAGGGTATAGTTTGACATAGAGTTGCTTGCTCTTCTCAATTGCGAGATACCTGCTCCTCATAATCCAAGTATGGAATTGGGTGGTTAGATTTTGTAAATTTACAGTAAAAATGAATAGAAATTGCAAGCCAGGAATAAGGAACAGATTTTACTGTGTGTACAAATGAAATTCAATGGTTACTAAATAAAATCAGAATTATTGGAAACAGCAGACTCATACTCCAATGCACGGCAATGCAAGCATAATTCACAAGGAACAGTAAGATGAAGATAGAGAGACATTCAACAATAACAAAATTTGAACTTTGATATCCAATAAAGAAGCGACCTTTTGTAAAATAAGTCTTAGATCGACTTCAGTTGAACTACGGATAGGTTAACCCGGGATTTCAATACAAGTTAGACAGATGAGGAACAACAAGATGAAGATAGAGACATTCTGCAATAACAAAATTTAAACTTTGATATCCAATCAAGGAGAAACCTCTAGCAAAGTGTTAGATTGATTAAAAAAGAATCTTGTGTGTACAGATGAAGTTTATTGATTATATATAACTCATAGAAACTCTAGTTATAAGAAACAGTAGAGGCTTATAAGATGATGCAACCGTAAGCATAAAACTACGGCAATGCAAGCATAATTAACAAAGAACGAAATGAAGATAGAGACATTCTGTATTAACAAATGTGAACATGGATATTCAATCAAGGAGAGAATTTTAGCACAATAAGTCAAAGATCGACTTCAATTAAGAAACGAATAGGTTGATCAGGGATCTCGATACTAGTTGGACAGATGAGAATAAAGGGATGTCATCGATACCAGTTCCAGAGGCCAATTTTGAAGAGGTCGGACCTGCGATAGGAGTAAGAGGAAAGTTCATCGATCCTCCATTGGGCGAGCCGCGACGTGGTCTCCACCCGGTACGCACAATCATCGCTCATCCTCGCCGGTGCTGCCGTAATTGCTGCTGCTGCGGCGGCCTCATCGTCGCATTGGAAAACTCTCCCGCTGCTCCGCCTTCTGCTCTTCCTCCTCCCTGCCTTCTCCGAACGCCTCTTCTCATGAACGTGGCAGTTCCCTTACAACACCGTTCTTGTTACAACCTAGAAATAGGCAAAGAGGGCGACGAAACTAGGGGTCGTTTTCGGGTAATCCAGCAAAGGCAATTGCTTCTCCGCCATTGAAGAAGCATCGGCAAAGGAGAGAGAGCGCGAGGAAAGCAACTCTTTTTATTCATATCCCAAATTCTAAGCCCCTAAAATATCTCTATTATTAAAAAAAAAAACAGCAAAAAAAAAAAAAAATGAAAATTATCCAAAATTCTAAAATACAAAAGTATTAAATTTAATATAATACTTTAATAAAAAAGAGTACTTCTTAGCCAATGTCAGTTTAATATATTTTAATAAAAAAATATACTATAAAAAATGAACTATTTTATCTCTTTTAGGAGTTCGCTGTGAAGTCCGATGTCAGTTGAATTTTAAGAGTTGCTTTGACAGTCAACATCTAAATTTATCAAGATGTAAATACCTGTGAAATCGTCTCTAAATATGAATCTTAATCCTTGTGCTCACGATATAGAAATCGTGCAATAACTTCAAATAACTACGCAACAGAACTTAATGCATTCAGATGAAGACGACTTCAACACTAAACTTTAGCAAAAACAATACAGAATTGAAGTAAAATTCCAAGTTGATATTAGAAAAACATCAAAAACTGCTATTGATTTCTAGACTATTAAGGCAAATAGATTGTCAATGAACTGATAAGTAGGACACAACCAACCGGCAAAATCAAGAAACACTACCACTAGCACTCCAAACTCCAGCAAACAAGCAGAGTATCAAAAAGGCTTAGTCAACCTCCTCCATCTTGCTCTCCTCAGCGTCATCTTCCTCCAGGGCAGGCATTTCAGTGTCTTCTACCTTATCATCCTCGTCGATGCTGAGACCTAGCTTGAGCATGCGATGGATCCTGTTGCCAAAAGTGTTAGGATCATCGAGGCTGAAACCAGAAGTGAGGAGGGCAGTCTCATAGAGTAACAGTGTCAAGTCCTTAACAGACTTGTCGTTCTTGTCAGCATCTGCTCGCTTCCTCAACTCTTCCATGATTGGGTTCTCTGGGTTGATCTCCATGGTCTTCTTGCTCGACATGTAACCAGACATGGAGGAGTCCCTCAGAGCTTGTGCCTTCATTATCCTCTCCATGTTTGCAGTCCATCCATATTCACCAGTGACTAGGCAGCAGGGTGAGTCAACAACACGATCAGAGACGACAACTTTTTCAACCTTGTCGCCCAGAACTTCCTTAATGACCTTGCAGAGCCCTTCAAATTTCTCCTTTAGATCTTCTTTTCTCTTCTTCTCGTCCTCACTCTCGTCCAGCTTCAGTCCCTCCTTTGTTGCAGACACCAACTTCTTGCCTTCAAAGTCCTTCAGCTGGCCAACTGCATACTCATCAATTGCATCAACCATGAACAGAACCTCGTAGCCCTTCTTCTTCAGCTTTTCAAGGAAAGGAGAGTTCTCCACAGCCTTTTTGCTCTCGCCAGTGATATAGTAGATATCATTCTGGCCCTCCTTCATTCTTGTAACATAGTCCTTGAGGCTTGTCATCTCATCACCACTCTTGGTGGAGTGGAACCTCAACAATTCAGCAATCTTAGATCTGTTCTGAGAGTCTTCATGAATACCAAGTTTGAGATTCTTTGAGAATGCCTCGTAGAACTTATTGTAATCCTCCTTATTCTCAGCAATTTCAAAGAAGAGCTCAATACATTTCTTCACCAGGTTCTTGCGGATAACCTTGAGGATCTTGTTCTGCTGGAGCATCTCTCTTGAGATGTTGAGGGGAAGGTCCTCAGAGTCTACAATGCCCTTGACAAAGCTCAAGTACTCAGGAATCAATTCCTCACAGTTGTCCATGATGAAAACACGACGAACATAAAGCTTGATATTGTTTTGCTTCTTCCTAGTATCAAAGATATCAAAGGGAGCCCTTTTAGGCACAAACAGAACTGCCTTGAACTCAAGTTGGCCTTCAACCGAGAAGTGTTTCACAGCCAAATGCTCCTCCCAGTCATTGGTGAGACTCTTGTAGAAAGCAGCATACTCTTCCTTTGTGATCTCTTCAGGCTTCCTCATCCAGATAGGCTTCTGCTTGTTAACCAATGACCATTCATGGGAAACCTCCTTGATCTTCTTCTTCTTTTTCTCTTTCTCTTCCTTCTCCTCATCAACATCTTCCACCTTGCCTTCCTCAGTGTCTTTCTTGTCTTCTTCATCCTCGTCATCTGAGATTTCTTTCTCTGTGGTTTTCTCAGTCCACAGGGAGATGGGGTAGCTGATGAACTCAGAGTGTTTCTTGACCAAATCTTTGAGGCGCCGTTCCTCAAGATATTCCAACTATAATAATGCATACAAAGTTAGGAATCAGTATCATCAACTATCTTATTTTCCAAGAATGAAAGATCAAACAATGAAACTAAAATGAATAAGCAACGTGCAAATTACATCTCCAACACAGTTGATATAATAGCTAGACTGCAAAAATCACACTTTTATATATTGGGATAATCTACAAGTACAAACAACAGCCTAACAAAACAAAGAGAACTACGCATTAATAACATCACAAAGTGTCATCCATATATTTGCTAAAATATTAATGTGTCAAACACTGGTATATCTTTAATAACACATGACGATGCAAAGAGATCTGCAGAGAAAAATAAACCAAATACATATTTTTCAGAATAATTTGCTATATGGAAGATTTCTACCCATCTTCATCTCCATTTCCAATGTGATTTCATAAGTGATTTATCTATGCTTCTGTGTTGACATATAAACTAATTCAATACCCTTATTTGAATTCATATCCACAAATTCTATGATTCCAAATAAACCATTCGCTGACAGCTTGTTCCAAAATTGATGGAATAAAAAATTAAACTATTTTCAAAAGGAAACCATACATCGTTTTTTGGTAAACAAAACATACAAATAATATCAAATCAATAATAGGAAGAATTACTTTTCTCTTAATTCATGAGAAAAATACCTTTGTCACGCAATAACAAATATATACACACTTCACAACTCACAGTAAATTAACTTTCAATTCTAATTTTCAAACATATCCAAAATAAAATTAAAGAAAATGAATGGAAAGCTGAAAAAAATTAACTAATAAAATAATGTAAAATTGGAGTGAATACACAATAGAAACTGAATTTCTATATACGCATTAAACTATTCAAATAATTCTGAACTTTTCTTCTCAAGTCCGGCGAAATAAAACGTTCATGTGACGACAAACCACAAAAATGCTTCAGTCATTTTAGTGTGTACCTGATCCTCCTTGAGGAAAAGAGTTATCTTTGTTCCTCTTCCGAGTTTCTCCCCTGAGGTATCCAAGGTAACCGTAAAGGAACCCCCTGCCTGAGACTCCCAAACGTACTGCTCGTCATCGTTGTGCTTGGTGGTGACCACGACCCTCTCAGCCACCAGATATGCAGAATAGAACCCTACTCCAAATTGACCGATCATGCTGACATCAGCCCCAGCAGCGAGAGCCTCCATGAACTCCTTTGTACCCGACCGAGCAATTGTGCCGAGATTGTTAACAAGATCGGACTTCGTCATGCCGATACCGCTATCGATGATAGACAAGGTGTTGGTTGCCTTGTCTGGAATGATATGGATAAAGAGTTCAGGTTGAGCATCGAGCTTGCTCTTGTCCGTGAGACTCTCGAACCGAATCTTGTCCAGGGCCTTCATTACGAAACATAGCGGAAATAAAAAACGATTTTTTAGTCAAAAAAAAAAAATTCCGTGACGATGAACGAGATTATGGAGAACGAGAACTCACATCAGAGGAGTTGCTTATGAGCTCACGAAGGAAGATCTCTTTGTTGGAATAGAAGGTATTGATGATGAGACTGAGAAGCTGGTTGATCTCCGCCTGGAAAGCAAAGGTCTCTGTCTCGGTCGCCATGGCAGAATCCGAAGAGAGAATGCGATCTAATTCGTAATTCGAAGATGGAGTCGGCGTCGAAACTGTGTGCGAGATAAAGGACTAGGGTTGAAGGAAGAGGAAGAATATATAGCGGAGAGAAGAGAAGCCAAAGCGAACGTGCTTCTAGATTTTTCCACAGGCCCACAAGGTTCTAGATCAAGCTACAAAACTGCAGGATCCAAATCCGATAAGGGTTCTAGATGTTTTTATGATAAGGCTTTCCATACTTTATCTAATATATTGGAAATAATTATCTATAAATAAAAAGGAATAAACATTTTGCAATGTTATTTAATTATATAATTAATTGGATAGACAATATAATATTTAAATTGTGGAGAAATACGAGGAAAAGAAAATCCGGTATAAAGCCTATTTTTATTATATTATTATTATCATATAAGCGAGAAAAAAACCGGCATCGGTCCACCATCTTATCGTTGGTGGAAAATTAAACCGGGTTTTTGCTGCGGTTTAGGTTTCGGAATACGGCAGCGGCTGGCGAGTGCCTCCTCCTCCCGCCATGACGTCCGTCCGCTCTGCCTTGTCGACCGCCCTTCCTCCGATCCGTGCGGCGGTGTCTCGTATGAAGCAGGAGATGGTGCGGCGGGAGCTGGAGAACTGCCACCTCCTCGCCGGGATCTGGTGCCACGGCCTTACGGTGCGCCAGCTACAGGCCCTTCGTGGATCACTTCCTCCCACCGCTAAGCTCATCGTCGCCAAGAATACGCTCGTGGAGAAGGCCATCGCCGGCACCAGGTGGGAACCCCTCCAGCCCTGCGCCAAGGGGATGAACGCCTGGCTCTTTGTTCATTCCGACGAGATCCCTCCCTCTCTCAAGCCCTGCCGCGATTTCCAACGGGATTTTAAGCTCGCGCTCAATGACTTTACCGGCGCCGTCTTCGAGGGCCGCCTTTACGGGCCCGACGACTTTCAGGCCCTCGAGACGATGCCCACGCGGATGGAATCGTACGCCTATTTCCTTGGTTGCTTGCAGACTCCCGCTGTCTCCCTATTGAGCGTATTGGAGTCGCCGGAGAAGGGTTCTGACCAAGCCGCTGATGGAGCCGCTGCAGTAGCCACTTCTGAGAAATAGGAGCTAGATATTTGCAGTATGCAATCCCTTATCTCATCCCATTTCTCTTACATGGCTTTTGTTATATTCCTTTTATTGCGTTTTTAGTGTCTAATCCTTTTCTAGAACAGTATTCAGCACTATAGAGCAACGTGAATTTGCATAACTTACAATTAGGATCTCCTCTTCCATGAACTAGCAGCCTAATGTGCAAGTCATGGGTAGCAAGTTGTTTTTGGTTTGCAATCAGTGAATTTACCAATTGATGTGAGGATAAGATGATAATCTAATTTCTACAACTTATTTTATCATAAAATGGAACAAACTCTATTATAGGTAAATTTGTGAATCTAATATGAATCAGAGCATTAGGTTTTAACTATAGATTTCAAACTAGATTGTAATGGAGACTGATTTGGTAAAGGAAATATACTATACATGTGTTTTCAGTTTGCTTGGTGGATTATTCATTAAAAAACAATGCTATACAAATGAAATTTTGATGCTTGCACCTAATGTCTTTCTTGATCTCTTGATGATCAATGAAATAGTCAATTGATATGAATTAAAAGAGGATAAACTATCTTCTATATGTATTATGAAATAATAAAACAAGTTTTATGATAGGTAAATTGTGAATCAAATATGAGTCACAACACTGGGCGTTGGGCATAAATTTCAAAGTAGAATGTAATTAAGAGTGAGTTGCTAGAGGAAAGATTTTATGCATCTGCTTTCTTGCTTGTATAGTGGATTATGCTAAACAAATGGAACTTTGATACTAGCAACCTAATGTCTTTCTGCAAGTGAAAGGTAATAACTTGATTTTCTTTGCTGCTTGAGTGGTTCTTCTATCTTATCAATTTACCGTTGCTGAATTATACGATGGATGTGAAAATAAAGAGGACAATTTAAGTTCAACATATTATGACAAAATGAAACTAACTCCACTATTGGTTGATTGTGAATTAAAATGAATTGTAATGGAGAGTGAGTTGGTAATGGAAATATATTATGCATTCTTTCTTGTTTGCATAGTAGGTTATGCTTGGAGAAAAATGCTACATAAATTGAATTTTTCTGATTTATTTCAATTATATGCGCTATTTATTACTAACTTATCATAACAAAATGAAACAAGCCATGCCATAGTTAAATTGTGAATCTTACATGAGCCAGATTACTGGGGCTGGCTATATATTTTAGACTAAATTGTAATGGAGAGCGAGTTGGTTAAGAAAATATATTGTACATGTGTTTCCTTTTTGTATTAGTGAATTTTGCATAAAAGCACTATTTTACTAATGGAATTTACTCGTAAGGTATTGAAACTAGAGATTAGCAGTTTAGTTGGTTTTTTATCCTCGGTCTATCTAGTTGGACAAATATGCGCTTTAGGCATCAGTTTTTAGTCATAAGAGCATTGATTGACGCAATTGTGATACGTAAATAGTTCATTAGAACATTGACTCACAATCTTAGTTAAAGCAGCAGCTACTATTCAAGATTGAGACTGAAATTTTGTTATGCGGAAAACTATTGAACCACTAAAGTTTCATCAATTGTCTTCCATTAAATATGTCACGTGTATATGGTCTTCTAACCCCCTCCCCACAAAGTCACATAAGCTACCAACCTCCAGCTATGGATTTTTAATGTATCAAAGCTGCTAACGTTTACTATTTCAAGAGAAGATTTAGTAATCATGTTTACAGTTTTCACTAGTTTTGATGCTTCGTTTGACTGTTGAAGTAATGTTTTTTGTGTTCTAGGACTCTGTCTCTTCTCATGCTGTGCTTCTTTTTATTATTATTATTATTACCCCTTCATTCTCTACACTAAAATTTAATTTTGTTGTATGCAGATTTGATTTATTTTTGTGCCTGACTGCCAATGAATCGAGTTCCTTACATGAACATATCCCAAGCAAAGATTCGGTGTGCTAGTTTTCATAAACTTGGTCCTGGATTTTAAAAATTCTGGGTTGTATTACCCTTCGCCCTGAACTTCTCCCTAGTCCTATGGTACTCATCTATGGTTCAATCAATCCATTTTTGTTTTGTTTAGAATATTTTGTCATGAAAATAAATCTGCACTGTCTTTCAACAATGCATGCATCTCCATTTTGATAATTCATTTTGTAGGATAAATGAAATAAATGAACCAAACATGGCTTCAATATTTCAATAAAGGGATAAATAAACAAATTGTAATTCATCTTTTTTTTTTTGTCTTAAAAGAAAATACATATAATAGAGCTCTACCGATGTTGACCATGCATTCATGCATGTCACAGAGAAAGGATGAAGATTGGGAGAGAATGCAATATGGATGGAACCCTAGAAATAGAAAAGAAAAGCCTGAGACGAATTAAAGAGAAAGAGGAGGTGGAGGAGGAGGACTGCATGCAGGTTGAGAACAATGAATTGAAGGTGATATAACAAGGGAAGAAGAGACTGGCATGAAGCATGTAGAGAGACTGCATGTCCCCTCTCCATGTCCACAGAGTGTATGTTCCCTCTGAATGATAACCTAATGAGGTACACGAAGTACTATTTGGGGCAACCACCGGATTTGTTTAATCTACGTACATGTGCCTGGCTTTGGATCCTGTTGGCTCTATGTAAAGAAGAAGAAAAATGTGTGCAACTTTATAGAATGGAATGAATTCATTTGCTTATAGGAAAAAAATAATAATTAATCTGGTCAAGTAACGTTGAATCTGGGTGATCAGTTCGATTCGGAAGTTTTTCATCGACTGTCAAGGTAAATTAGAAAGTGTTTATGGTAGATAGTCTAGAAGCTTAACATCTCTTAGGTGTGTGTATTTAACCGTAAATATTTGAGTCACAATTGGGTACCTTTTTAGTGTAAATTAAAGTTGTGATACATTGAGTGTGTGTCTGAATTCATGAAAGATAATGTGATATAGTAAAAGAAAGAAAAGTTATGTTAAAGTCCTAAAACACCCTTTAGAATAATAAACATGAGTTGTGTTGAAGTAAAAGGTGATAATGTTCATTTTAGGATGTTCAATATCATCGGCGGGTATTCTGCTATAACAACGTCGTGCATGGAGAAAATCAGACACCTAATAAAATATTTTATATCTATTAAAAATTATCTCAAAATCTATTAGAGCAACCATCTTAATTATACTAATAAGCGGAGGCAACAAACATGAGTGAGGGTGAGGTTAAGCCTTTGAATGACGGGGCTAAACATAATTATAGCAAAGGTGATTATATTCATCTTAGGTGACCCTCGCAGTGACTCTCGCAGTTCATATCTAGGTTATGTGAAAGGAGGTAAATCACATAGTCGACTTATAACTAATCACTTAGCTAAAAGTTTGGAAGGGTTTTTTTTTTTCCTAATTAAGGCATGCACCTGCTAAGAATTAACCTGTTACCCTATTATAACAAAACTATTACCCTCTCACCAATTAAGCACTCCCGTGGAGACTTGTTGAAATTGACATTAGTAACAACGTCAAATGGTTATCAAGGATCTCATCATACTTCATTCATTAGATGATATAATTATAAGGATCTCATCATACTTCATTCATTAGATAATATTTATAATTATAGTAAAAAATGATTAGATTCTCAAGTATGTTTTAAATGTCTTTCACCTACTGTTCCATACTATATGAAAGAAGATAAGTTATTTGATTAACTTATAACTGAACTCCACAGAGTTAAGGTTATCAACTTAGTTCGTACTTCGACAGTTCAGCAATTTGTATTATTGCCTCCTACGTATAAAAGGTCTTCGACGACAAACGGGGAACATCAATGTTATCGGAGCAATATTTTGTGATTTGAATTTTTTTTCCAATTATTTTGTCTTATCATCTTTTCACCATCCGAAATA
>JBBPFQ010000118.1:2977807-2988406 GCA_037974815.1 Kaempferia elegans | reverse complement strand
AGTGCTGCCAGTTTCTTTCCTCTCTCATCTTCGATAATTTGGGCTAACTTGAGCGTCGGAGTACCAAACACGGGGCGACGATCCCTGTTTGGTGAGCTGACGTTGTCTGCTTGTCCACGTGTGCGCAGATCAGCAGGCTCCATCTGAGGTGACGAGGCGACATTTTCCGATGTCCATATATTCGCCAACCAGACAGGATCAATACTGTTTTAATTTATTAGTTGATGACATCTACATTGCAAATGGAACAGATGTCTTCATGTTTTTTTTGTTATTGTCTCATCATTGCAACTTGACATCGAGCGTAGTAGACATTAATTGAAGTCTTTGAGTCAACTTTAATTAAATCCTTCAAAGTATAGCCCTTCAAAGTACAGCCAGGATTGTGTACTGAATTATTTTTTTAATCTAAGATTTTACATCCTATTAAGCATTACATGAAGTAAAAAAATTGATTCTTGATTACATTATTTTCAAGTTAAATACTCTTTAAATAAATTTAAATAAACATAATCCATTTGGGGGTAAAATCATGATGAACACAATGAGTTTTGTAGAAGAAAAAAAAAACAATCAAATAATAGTTGAACTGCACAAGAAGACATATAAGAATATATAAATTTGGCTTGCAAGATTTGATAGAAACATAATTTAGTTTGCTTGGTTGATGGATTGAAGGAGGATGAAAAGTTGTTCATATTGCTCGCTCTTTAACAATGTCAAGGCTCATCTCGCTTGGATCGGTTGCTTGTAACTCTACTTGAATACCATCGAGCTCTCTCTTGAATCTGTCTTTGGAGCTCGCATATAACATCTTACTCCTCACATGAGGCTGGAGACCTACACCCAAACATAAATAAAGAATTTTTAAAATTAGATCATCAATTCTATTCATAATATTATATCAAAGCATTTTCGTAGATAAAAGTCATTTCATTGTATAAAGCTCTTGTTAACATGGGGTCATAGAGAAGGATCATGTGTAGGCAACCTACTTTGTAAGAAGTTATTTTCAAGATTCGAGCCCATCTCTAAGTCACACGACGATAATTATATGGAAACGTTTTCATAGATAAGACATAAATTTTTGGTATACCAAGAAATGAAGAAGATCTTGCTCTTTTGGCAATGCTCATCGGTCACGAAGTCAAAATCAAAGACAGCATAGCGACACTCGTTGGGGGGGAAAAGATGCGGTGAAATCATCGTAGCTCTCTTGGGGTCGGCCAAGCTTCTCCACCATGACTTGTTGTATCTCCTAGTCAATTTTGAAGATGATGAAGCGGAAGTTCCTCTTGGCTTTCAATTCCAAGAATTTGAGCTTGCACTCATCATTAACCGCCATTCCGGATGCCGAATTCGCCTTTGACAATGGAATTATCAAATGGTTAAACTAATTATCAAACTTAGCTACTATGAATCAAACAATTAGATGCCTACATCTATTCAATGGCAACCAAAAAAACAAAAAAAAAACAAAGCAATTGAAATTTGCTTTAGAATATGCATTCATTAAAAGATAGAAGAGAGAGGGACTTTTAAATCATTTACCATATTGATGAAATGAGGCGATCCAAGAAGAGTAATCGAGGAAAGATAATGAAGAAGAGGACGAGAAGGAGATAGAACTTATTGAATTAGCGAATTGTGTGGGAAGATAATTCTTCCAAGAGAGAAATGAAGCTTAGCCTTTGTTTGTTCATATCTCATCTATAGTACAAGACAATTTATATATAGAAGAGCAATCCCAAGGAGAAGAAGGTTCCTATAAAATTTCTATGAAGGATTTCTTTCTAACCATTCAACTGGATTAAGATTTGATCTTTTGATAGTTAATTAATAAGAGGGGCTATCAATAGTCGAACAAATCATGGTTAGATTCGATGGTCGAAAGGGATTCTATGTAAGATTTATTTTCTATTTATACACTCTTTCACAATTGATAGTTTGACCCAATCAACTATCATTATTAGTTTTAACAATAACATAAAAAATAATCAATAAGTATTTATGAAAATGGAGGTAGCAATTGTTAAAATTAAATCAAATGCCAACAATATTTGTAAAATTATTAAAATATATCATCTAATTATGAAATGTAAATTTATTTTTGTTTGGTCTTATTTCTTAAATGAGTAGATTTATTGTTATTTTTACATTTTTATTATTATTAAAAAAGAGAGTATATTTTGTTAATGTTTTGTTAGTATTTTCATAAATGCATTGTCATCCACAAGGAGGTAAAGTTTTCATTATAGATCATTTAGTTACATACAAACTTCAAACTACACCACTCTCTTTGATCAAACAAACCACTTCATTTCAATTGCTTTTGTGGTTGTACCTGATTTGTCTCTCACAATCCTTGTTGATCCTTCAGATGCAAAAGAGTTATGACTTAACCAGTAAAAGGCCTATCTCCATGACTTCAGCTCTAATTTCTCCATCACATATGATCATGTATCAGCATCATTTAGATGGCACCATTTCATTTTTCTCACTAATGGTTATGAGAATGCACAAGAACTAACACAGTTGCTTGAATCTTTATATGCTACATGGACTGAAATAGGCAACTGATCTTCATCTCAAGGTTATGGTTCGTGTCTTCAAGAGGCGTATGGCAAGCTGCTTGGGGGAATTTCATGACCTTTGAGCAGTAAATCTACACCCTGCCCATAGGAGAGAAAGGTTGGTCTAGGAAAAAGGGAGGCATTTGCTCTGCCCCCTCTTTTGCTTTTCTTTGCTCTTCGCTTTCGGCAGCTTCAATCAAATGCCTCACTTCTTCCTCGAGGAGCAACCGTAAGGAATTAGAATATAACCTTTGCCTGGTCTTCTCCTGAGTGATGGCGGAAGACACTTCGGAGGAATGTAATAGGGCAATGCAGATTGAAAATGCTTGTAGCGCGGAGAGTTGTGCGTGAAAATAGACTGAATATTGTCCTTTTTTGTCGGCCATTATCGTTAGTGCAGGTACATTTTCCTTGCTTCCCTGTTGAGTGTAAACCATCGAATGTGTTAGAAATATGGCAGAGGTAAACGAGCAACACAAAAACATAAGCTACAATGGCAATGAACCGAAAGGGATGCTATAGACACAAGCACAAGAGATGAATTGATCTTTTATCAGAAAACTTGCTAATTTTGCATGATCTAAACCTATCACTAAAGTTTTTTTAACTAATTCAATATCACCTTTTAAGCATTTTGGCACAAAATGAATAAAGACAACAAGAATTCCATAATAGAAATTATCATTTCTAATATGATTACAAGGAATTCTATTTAGTTAAAGGAGTACGAAAGAGGCTAAGAGATCATACTCAAACAGAATCTCATGAAGGAAGAAGAAACTGCAAGGTATACCTGAAGAAAAAGTGACATGGGTGTTTGAAATTCCAATGCTGAATGGTTTATCCAATCATCACCTTGTTGATTATCAAACACAATAATTGGGCAGGCCATGTCCCAGCCACCGCAATCACAGCCTCCACCAAACCTCCATCTGTCGAGAAGTGATGACGGGCCAGTCCCAACAGTATTTGGAAGGCCATGATTCCCACTTGGAGTGACGACCTTTGCGATTGGAGGATTCGTGTGATTCCTTGTTTCCTTTCTCCGATCAATTGGGGAACATCTAGATGTGTTTTTGTTCCCTTTAGGGCGAAACTCTTTCTTTTCTATTGAATTTTCCTTTTTGTTGAAGGGAACTTGGATCACAATTGCTGCAATCTCATGCTGTGGATGTAAATCTTTCGATAACCAAGGGTAAGAGGCTGAAGGATCAGAGTTGCAACTACTTAATCCAAGTCTGGATGAATCCAGGTACTCTGCTGATTTGTTTCTCTCTGGCACTCCTGCTGGTGTCAGATCTTCCATGACATTGCTAGATACAGGTTGAGCTGGTTCTGAACAACATTTGGATCTTTCTTCAATGGAAAAATTCCTTCTTGCTCGTGTAATGTCATACAACACAAACTCCGTTACAGTTGAGTTAAACAAGGATCCATTTTCTTTGACTTCCGAGCATAGATAACAAGAAACCTGCATCTGCCCAACTAAAGGAGGCAAACTTCCATGCTTCTTGTCAGTCCCCCGACTAGTGTTGATCTTCTTCTTAGAGCTATGAAATGTGTAAACCCAATTAAATGCACTAGCAGTTTTCCAAGTCTTTGCCGATAGGACTTCTTCTGGATCTTGTAGAGAGAACTCAAACGAAGGGCGACCATTTTCTATATCCAATTTAAGAATTCCGTGAAGATGAGCAGGAGATATAGCAGCCGGTAAGAACACTCCTTGAGTCAAACACGAACCAAGTTTTATATCCTCTTCTTTTGTAGAAATCTCATTTAGTAAAGATTTGTGTAACGCTGCCTTCGGCCCAGTGTTTTGTGTTCCTGCAGGAAACGAATCTCGCAAAGATTTGGATTTCATGATCGGATCAAAGATTCTTTTCAGCTGACTAAATTTGGTTTTTGATCCTCTTGCATCAGCTACGCCGTGTTCCAAACCCAAGAAAGAATGTGACATTTTTGCATTTTCTGAGAAGCATTTTGGAAGAATGTTTGCCGAACCTCTTTCACAACTATTTTCTGAAGCATGAATCTTTTCATAGCAGTGAGCCTTTTGCTCCTTGAGCTGACCCAGTTCTAAAAACCTGGGAACAACTTCTCTAGGAGTTTGTTTGTCGACAGAGTGCAAACAGATTTCTACGAAATCATCTATGCCACTACCTTTTGCTGATACAAAGTCTAAGCAAGTATTGTCAGTAACAAAAGGTTTGTTACGAAGATCACGGAATGAAAGATCCAGAAACTCCGTGGAGCTTGTGCTGATCGAATTAACTAAATCTGCATTCGAACTCAGAAGAGGCAAAAACTTCTTATCTGGAAACTGATTAGATTTCTTAGCAACATGCTGAGGCAAGTGTTCTATAATCTCAAACGAAATGAAAGCATCTTCATTGCACCCGGAGTCTACTTTTATCCTCCCTTCTCGTTGCTTTCTCATTCTCCTGACATCTTTAGAGCTTTGGTACAAGGATCCTCTTTTTAGCACTTCATTATCGGCACTGAGCTTTCTGGAGTTCATGCTTTCAAAATCAAGACTCGACGAATAACTGCGATTAAGTTCTCTCAAATCACCATCCAACCTGTTCAGGTACTGGTATCTGTTAGCAGGCAATCTTGTTCTTTCGTTCTCTTCTACCTTCTTACCACTCCGACTTGGCACGGTAGCAACTCTATTCCTCAGTCTTGCTTGAGAATGATTTTGACACTCGAAAATGACGTCTTGTCCCATAGTTAACATGAACAGCTGAAGAGCAATGGCAGTTATTACATAATTGAATCAAGATCAAGATCAAGTAACAACATGACAGGTACTAAAGTATTAAACAGATAAATGCAACATGAGAAAAGTTTTAGTCAACTTCAAGCAGTTAAAGAACAGATACTTCATTTTTTTTGTTCAGATTATTGAGAAACTCCAAGATCTAAACCATGAGAATCATTAACTACTAATAACAACTAAAAGACAAGTTTTCAGATCAGACAAGAAGAGAAAGACAGATACCCATTTGGGCGCACAAGATGATGAAATTGCAGCAGCAACAGAGTGATCAGCAGCCGAAGGTGGAGAAAGGAGGAAGAACTCTAGTACTGAAGTATTGCAAGAAATCACAAAGGATGGCGAATAATAAAAGCAATAAAACCAAATGAAGGCAAGAATATCTTCCCATATCTCCCCTAATTGATTTGGAAAGAAATCATCAAACGGATGGAAAATCTCCCGAGATGGACTTTAATCATCCAAAATTAGGTTTCCATTTCTCAACGGAGGAAATCCCGGACAAGGAAAAGCAAAAGGAGAGCTCCCCAAACTCAGCAGATCTGACGCATCTCTCATCGGAAATTTATCGCACGATTTCCGTATTACATAAAGGAGACATTTTTGATTTTTTTTTTCTGCCGCCGAAAAAAAAAAACAAAACAAATCTTGCTCCTGAAAGCACGATCGAGAGCGAGATAAACCTAAACTTTCAAGCGATTTTTTTTACTTGCATTGAGAAGAAGAGTACCAGCGTTCACCGAAGAGCGAGAAGAATCCGCCGCCGGCAGAGCTGATAATGATCGGTACCAGAGAAATGACCCAATGGACACCCGGCGGCGCTGCTGAAGTCGCTACCTTCGGCTCTCTTTGCATGGAAAACTTGGCATTTGGGCACGAATGATTCGTTTCTACTAAACAAAGAGATTAAACAAACAGGAAAAGATTAATCTATGCAATATCTGATCTTTGCCTCTCTCTCTCTCATCGGGGCCGAGCTCACCTCTCCAGCGTCTCTCACTCTCTCACTCACTCACTCAAACAAAACACACACACACACACAGAGGCAAATAGTTTATTACTTTCTTAAAGACGAGAGCTTTATGATCGCCCATGGCGGAGTTGGAAATACGAAATTACCGGACTATCCTTTGCTCTGGCTTAAAGAAATAGACTAGGAACCTGGTCTGCGATGAATGACAGCTTTGTCCCCCACCGGGCCACCAAACAGCAACAGCATCATCTGGCCATGGCTGTAGCCAAAGCTTGAACACTGATTGATGACTGCGTTTATTTATGGAAACTAGAAACCATAGCTGAAAATTGGAAAAAGAAACTGAAAGAAGGTGGGGAAAAAAAACTAACACAGAAATCATGTGAAGATTTTCTGTACCTGTCCAATTTAACTGCTTTCGATCTCCTCTATGAAGAAATACGTAGAAAATTAAATACTAAATATAAAAACACCATCCATTTTCTTTGCATACACCAATTCAACAATTTTCCAATGTCTGGTCTTGATCCACCTGATTCGACAAATAACTACGTGGAGCAGCTCTCAGCTGCTGCGACAGTTGTTGCTGGTCGCTGCCGAAATCTATCTCAACTTTGTGGAGACCACTGCTGTAGATTTTGATTGCTCATTCATAACATTCAATCGATCGACAATGTTGTGGTAATTTATCAATTCATTTTTCACAAGATTTAATTTGCCATTTTCAGTGATGTTACGAACTTGCTTAAAAAAATGATCTTGTTCCTCAAAAATCTCGCATTAAAATCTCGGTAATTTATCAATTCATTAGGATTAAAGCTGCTCTTATACTAATTATCGTAGTTTACTTATGTAAAAAAAATAATTAATCAAGTATAATTATACCTGGCTCATTTAAATTAAGAAACTTATTTATTAACCCATAATTTGTCATCTCTGAGTAAATTAAATTTCAAGGTATTTTCACTGTGATTAAGCAATTATTCTCCTAAAGCAGTCTTTTTCACTGCATGAATGTTCTCTAAGAAAGATCAAAGAAACCATCAAAACAGAGAGCTGCTCTGTTTCTTCTCCATAATGCAATCTTCTTTTCCGTTCTTAATAAAAAAAAACAAGCGAAGGGATATTCATGCAGTAGATAAGGTAAGATCCTAAAAAATAGGGTCAAAGTTAGAGGAGTCGCGGATGTGACGATTAGCACCAGCACAATCAGCCAGATGGTCTGGCCAGACAGGTCTATCGACCGAGCGGACCAGCCGAACGGACCACCCAACCGGACATATCTTCTGACCAGCCGTTGGGACTCGGACAAGAAGCTAGATGTGATCATGAGTCAATCGGCTCAGAACGTGAATTCACCCTTGGCCTCCCAGATTGAACCAACCAGACAACACACTCATTCGGAGGAACCATCAACGAGAGAGCTAAGAAAGCCGATCAAACGGATGGTCCGGTTGGAGCTGATAAGATAGCGTGAATGATTATACTGATTGGCAAGGACATACAAAGCTTCCTCGTCCCATCAATCTTACCTACTTTCATTGGCGCGTAGCATACCCCGGCTGTTAGAAGATAAAAATATCAAAGGATATGCCTAATACTTTTTGTACGATGGAAGCTCATAAAATTTGACAAACGCACAGATGCATGCGCAGGTACACAAGAAACACATTTTAAAACTCGACACCTTCTACATTTTTTTACCTTTGAACAGATCCACTAACTTGAGTGTCAGAGTACTTGAGTTAGAGGGAGCGTTTGATTTGTTTATTTTCTATTTTTATTTTTTTAAAAATATGTATTTTCTAAAAAAAATAGAAAACGACTTTTTGACATTCTCTATTTTTTTAGAAAACGGAGATGAAAAATACAAATCAAACACTATTTTTTAGAAAATACGTGTTTTTCAAAAAATAAAAATAAAAAATAAGCAAACCAAACGCCCCCTAATATTTTCCACTTATAAGTTGTCTCTAGTATGTAGATTCACCATGCTCAGAGCGGTTCAATCTCAAGGTCTTAGAAGGTCAGCACAAAGGTCACCACGACTCCGTGTCATAGTGACCAACTTCAATTTTAGACAACATCAGAAATCAGTCTAACCCAAAGGACTTCCTTGGACCAGCTCTTCTCCCATCACTATACACTAATCAAACTTGGACTGTTTAAAAGTCAACATCCATGTTTCAGCGACAGTATCTATTGAGCTCATCATCTGTGTGGGGTTGTCCCTTGACAAGTGTTTTCACTTTTCACCATTGTTATTGCTGGATGAAGGAGTAGCTTTGAGTTCTTTCTCATTTATTTATGGTGGAAAATCTATCGAAAGGAATTTAATTTCTTAATTATTTTCATGGATGTATTTTCTCTTATCTCTCCCCTCCGCCCGCCCTCTTGAAGAAAGACAACCAAATGTGTCAGCATCGATCAATTGTTTGATACAAACCCGTGTCCTGTCACATAGACAATCAGAGAAAAAAAACAATGAGAACGGAGATAGAATGATCGGTTTCCCAGTAATCAAATAGAGTTGATTAATCAAAGAAATTATCTTTTTTCTTAAATTATGTAACGTCTCTTTAAATAGACCGTACCTTTTGCAAGAGAACAATTTAATAATTTATCTAAAGAAAAATTAAATATAAATTTATCTTAAAAAATAAAATAAGGACAATATTTTAAAAGATTTATTTGAATAAATCTTCATATAGTACAACCATTATCACTTGGCAAAAGACGATTCGTTCGTTCCAGCGTCCCCGTCAATCCGTCCCTAAGTTAACACGGAGAAGATAAATCATGAATAATTACTAACCATTAATATAAATTGTTAAAATAGAAAAGAGATATATATTCAGACACGTTAAATTTTAACCTAGTATAATCATTATCACAAAGTTATAATTCGTGTTGTCACAATAAATTCTAAAAGATTAAATTTCAACTAATAATTGGGCACCTATTCTCTCCTATATTATTTAACTGTTCGATATTAATAATCGATTGGCTTTTCCACGAAGCTACAAAACACTCACAGGAAATTGCGATGTCAAAATTTGGTAGTATTGCACAAGATTGAGAAATTAAAATAGTGACGGTCATTTCAAGGGTAGTGCCCAGTCAGTCTCAAACTCTGAGCCATTAAAATAACAATTAAAGAAGTATCTATGACCATTAATAATTAACACGCTATGGATTAATCATTCACTGACAATGAATTCTAATTAATGCACAAGTAGTCCCTTCGGGTACGATGGTTAAAACATAAGAGGTTATTACATATAGTTTAGAGGTCAAAACTTGATGAGTTCAAACATATACATCTCTCATGTCTTCACCATTTGTACAATGACTAACAATCATCCGTGATTTACTTTCTTTATGTTAACCTGATAATGAACTGACAGAGACGCTGGGCGTGGGCTAATCAACATCAATTTTTTTACCATATAATTAATGCACAAGTAACTGTCTCCACGAGCTGCCGTTCATGACTTCATGCAGCGATATTACCGCGTATAAGGGATTCTCATCGAATCTAAATTCCCGCGGTCCCCTCACCAACCCCTCTCTACCTGTGCTTTTATAACTGAATGAAGTCCGGTGATGATTCATGATGCTGGATAACGGTGAATGTTATTATCTTTTACTATAGAATATTGCATAAGTAATTGTTCTAAGGATTTATACAATAGATATCTATATATGTGATTTTTTTAATAGCTCTCAAGATTAATTTTCAATTGATATAAAATATTTTATTGGATGTCTAATCTCTCCCAAATAAAGGGTTATTACACTAAGACAAATGTCTCTATTATTTACCCTTTTCAGATAGTGTGGGATCTTCCTAGAGGGGATAAGGTGACTATTTCACATTTTACTCCAATAATGCACAATTAACACCCCCACGGATTGATGCAATTGGTATTTACATGAGTGGTTGCTCCAATAACTTTGGGGTCAATTCCCAGTGGATACAAATTAAAATACCTCGTTGGGTGCGGTGATTTATCCCATTCCAAAGAGTGTGAGGGCGTCCTAGAGGGGTTGCTAAGGTGATGACTTTACCTTTTATTCTAATAATGTGTCAGTAGCGCCAAACAGGTTGATGCAATTGGTATCTGTATGGATGGTCGCTTTATTTGATTTTGGACATTCCCATGCAATTGGTCACTATCTAGGACAAATGTCCATTGTAATTCACCACATTTTAAAGAGTGTGAGACCATCCTAAAGGATTGCTAAGGTAACGATTTCACCTTTTACTCCAATAA